>JAANSN010006151.1:0-11058 GCA_036850665.1 Dicranocentrus wangi
GCATACCGGAACACCAACGAGGTCAAGCCGAGGTACCGCAGCGTGAAAGCCTTGGGGGGTCCTGTAGCGAATAAATTTTTTGCTCGCTCCGCTCGCAATATCGGCGCTCCGCGCCGAAGTGGCGCTTCGCGCCACGGTACCTTTTCCCACTTCCCAAGTTTTGGAGCAGTTCAAATAGCTTCCACCTTTCCTTTGGTTTCATTTTCAATTTATTTTTCGATTTATTTTCAAATTTTCCGTGGTAATTTTTATGATACAAAATATGAATCTTGCATAATTACATACAGCACAATCACACATGTCCATCCGTACCACATCCAGTAGTCATGTAGCAGAATTGAAGTTGAAGCTGACCAAGATTCATTTATCCTTCATGCTTGCTTCCATTCGTCTTCGTCTTTGCTGCAGAAATATGCACACATATGCGGCATGGTATTATTGGTATTAGTGTGAATTGTGGAATGAAGAACAAGAACGAGCTGAGTTAAAAAATATTCGAAACTTAATCTTCAAGAATGGAAAGCAAGCAAAATGAGGCGAGCCGAGGCAGCCCAATCAAGACCTATTCAAATTCAACCAAATGTTTAGTGTCATCGCCGACCTCACCATTACCGGTTCCCGGGTTCCGCATCCATTCCCGGTGCCCGGATTTTCAACTTGGGGATTCACAGTTAAGAAGATGCAGGGCACAACGGCCGAGAATCCTGAGGATTTAAACAAGCTCGAGGAGCTGGTGAAGGGGTGGAGCGGCCGGTGGAGGAGCTGGAAGAAAAGTGGAAACACTTTCAAACTGAATTTGTCCCAATGATAAACTCACCTTTAAGCTACTTTGAAAACGTCAGTAGGCCTTGAGCAAAGGGAAAAATGTCTTCTCGCCCAAACTGAAAGTAACAAAGTGGTAGCTTGTCGGAAAGTTGAAACTGAAAGGTGCAAAAATTGCGTTGGATTGGAGTAGCTGCGAGACGATTCCCTAAATACTAAATGACAAGCCGATTGTTCAATCTTTTGACAGGATTCAGGATGCGATGACCCTCATCATCAACCTTTACGAGTTGATTGACCACTATATGGAGCTTGCCCGAGTCCCAAGTTGGCCCGAGCTGCGGACAATTTTGACAAGAAATTAAGGGAGAACATGCTGGAACAGGAGGTTGGCAAGGCCATACACGGTTTCGGACAGTGAGTGGGTCTTCCCGTTTGCAAAATATTACCTGTGTCCTCTCCCACCAACAACATAACGGGTAAGCTATCAATCCAACTTTAGTTTTTTGGATAACAAACATTTTAGTTCTCTTCTTTCCGGATCCAAACTTCATCTAAAACCTGTCTGAATGCAGATGTAAGGAAGTCGGGGATGTTCGTGCTCGTGTAATAAAAATGAAATGATACTGATTGTGGGTAGTATTATACTTTACCCGGATAGTTCAGGGTTGTATGTTGCATTCGGCTTAGCATTTATCTTCCATTCCAAATATAACAAGATCCCGATTCCTTGTTGCTACTGCTATAAATTATTATGAAAAGCCGTACAAAAGACCAAAATACGTACAATGTTATTCCACTTAACTGGGCTACTTCCACTCCCACTGTACATAAAATCAGAAGATCATCCTAGTTAAGCAGAAACAAAGTCAAAGTAAAGTGAGACAAGGCCATGAAATCAAAATGACCAATATTTACTTCTCTTTGGTTTGCTTCAAATGTTTGTATAGATACACACGTACTCGCATACGTGTGGGTGTAAAATGAAAAAGTGGAGCAAGTATTTTTTCTCCTGTTTATCATCATTACTTTCTACTTCATGTGAATATGCATTCTCTGCCCAGTCTGCCCTCGTAACTGATTTCGACTGAAGCCCAACATGTCTGATGCAAGGGTTATAAAATCTTAATTGCTGCGAATTTGTTCTAAATAAATATGAACAACGAACAAAAGCAAAATGCATACCACATTATTTAACTTCTTCACCTCACCACTACACAAGCACATGCAATCACATCCAGAGCAGAAAAAAAGTGGGACGGGGACGACCACAGCAAATGAAGAATATGTGCTTTATTTCGTTTATTTGAAATGGGTACGCATGTGGACGAGTACATAGTCTTGTTCTGTGCAAGTGTGTGGCATTATCTAGGTCAGTTGTGAGGCAAATGGTCTCAGTTTTGATTTGGCATTTCATTCATATGAGGCAGGCAATCCCAGACATACTTGTCAATGCCAATAACTAAATTAAAATAAAGCCAAAGCCAATGCAAAGATCAAGAGCTGAGGAGATAACCTTCCACTCCACTTATCCTACGCAATGCAATAGTCGGGATATTCTGGAGAGGAGAGTCACTTATTCTTTCATCTCCAAAGCAGAAGGTTGTTTTTCAGACTTTGTCCATAGAATACATATTTTGTATGGCGAGTTTTCATAAAGAATCACTTTATGAGTATTGTGCAAAATGCGTTTAATTTGTCCATTTACAATATTGTGGATCCTGTATCTACAAATATCCTGCATTCATGCAGTTGTTCCATCGCTTAAGAAAAATATCTGTGTGGCACGGATTTCCGAAATTTTCGGAACTCCTGTCACTGGACCACAACAAGAAGATTTCCTGGAGATTCAGGTACGCCAATATAGCAATAAGGTTTCGAACATCAAGCTGAAGCAAAAAACTGAAATTTGTAGTTATTGCAATTTCTAGAGGTTTGAATGTTTCTACTATTACAGGTTCTTTGTGAAGGACCAGTAAAACAATCTTCCTTTGTGGGTCACAAAATCCTGCTTATCTCAGCTAGGCCTACAAGTTCTCCCATTCCTGCTATTGGTGAAATTGTGGGTATAATAAATTTACAACAACTTCGCACCTCCTCCACAAACCCTCATTTCTTCACAATTGGTGGTAATTTTAACAACTATATATGCTGATACAGATACGAATAATTTAATCATGCTTAAATTCCGTTTTATAATATTTTTTCATGTTTAATAACATTGAAACGATGAAAGACGCCAGAGCTTTTTATTGTAATATTTTATAGGTAACTACGTGAAGGATACCAACTTGAAATGGTCGTCATCCGAAGTTAGCCTCGCCACTTCAAACGTTAAATCCATGCAACCTACACTTCTCCAAATAACCTCCGTAAAGAAAGATGTTCCTATCGGGAACACCAAGTATCCGTACGCTATAGCAGTTATTGGCTGTGATCCTGGGCAATCCTCGGCATCCCTTAACCTTGGAACTACTGGAGGAAGGAAGCAGCCTATTCCTATTACGGCTGCAGTGGAGCAATTACTTAAATCAACAATCGTCGATATGATTGTTTTTAGATCAGATTCTGATTATGCTACATGTAGTTTATTTGATAGGCTAGCTGAGGATTATGCCGGAAAGCGTGTCCTTCGTCATTATTCCCGAAAAGTGGCATCGTCGCAGTCACCCGCAACTTCATCCATTGCACATGCAACTAGTCACCAAAGCCAATCTACAGAAACAGCCTCATGCAGTCCAAGGGATAACGCATGCAAAATTGCCACATCCAACTTCCGGTCGGGAACTGAAACCACCTGTTCAAATAATCTGCAACCTTCCCCTTCAACGCAAGCTACCGGGAGTACCACTGGTCAGCAGTCGGAGAAAGAAGTAAAATTTTCCATAAGTAGATGTACCTTATCAAATCATGCATTCGTTCCGGAAGTTTTTAAAGTGACGGATCCCACACCGTCAAAACCAAATGACTGTAAATGTGGAATACCGTTCATTTTGGAACCTTTGCCTTTACCAATTCATGAGTTGGAAACTCCTGGTGCATGCATACTCCACACGGATGTTGACAATCAAGGTAATTCCAAATGATTGGCGCTGAATAGAAATTTGCCGTTTCGTAGTGCTAACGGGTGAAAGTCGCGTTTTCCATTTTTATAAGGACACAATTTCGACTGACAAATTTTTCATTGACTAAATGTACGCTTTTGTGTAATACCCAGTGAATTGATAAATCAACAAGATATAAATCGCAAGATTGCCATGTTTATGGTCAATATTAGTGTTAGGTGTCCAGATACTTAGGTTCATATAACCAGTTACACTATAAATAAAACACAAAATATAAAATAGCAATTAAGATATTATACATACCTAATAAACTATTGAAAGGACCCTATGACAAGTAGCATTTATATGTTCTATTTTGTGACACTTCTTATATGACATTTGACTAAGTTTTTAACAAACGTAGTTTGACATATCAATTGCGGGTCGTAATTGAACTAAATTACATTAACTTTCATTTTTATCAGTTAAAAAGTCAGATTTTTTTATTGTTAGGACGTTTCTTTCTTGGAAAGCCAATTTTTTCTTGCAAATAAAGGTTACTTCCGAAAACGTAAACATGCTAAGAAAAAGCAACTTGAACTGGACACTCAATATGCATTGAAAATCGACAGAGCAATAAACACCTTGTTTCATGACTTGTGTATATAGTTAATAGTTAATATTTCATTTTGAACCTTGTTCCCAACCAACCATTTCCACCTAAAACATTGGAAAGCGTCGAAATAATATCCAACAAAATTGTATGTGCTCTAAATTACATATTTTATGCTTTTTTATAAAAAAACAGAGAGAAGTCCACTATCCATTACGGACCTCGGATTACAAAATTCGGCGGCGTCGGATAACACAAAAAACATACAAACATTCATTTCATTTGCGGACGCAGACTTTGCTACCCCGGAGTTACTAAACCCGGAATTGACCGGAGATACCATTGACGCTACAATTGCTACGTTTGAAAGGTACCTCGAAAAGCTGAGGTCGCGATCACGCACCGAAGAAGCAGCTGAGAGTCGTACACGAAATAATGCTGAAGCTCAAAAACAAGCGGATTGGAATGCATTGCTTACAAACATACGTCAGTTTGGTCCTACAGGAATCGATATCGAATACATAAGAGCCAGGCAATCGTCTTTCATTGATTGGCTGGAGTTTGTCCCCGACAGAAGAGACAGAAACAAATCGGCATTTAGATGCAAAATTTGTCACAAGGGAAGGAGTGAGCCCTTTCTTGATAAAAGTAGGATCAACGATTTTGCAAGAGACCAGGGTGTGATTTACAATGACCAGGCAAAGATGCGCAAAGGCTTGCGTAATCATCCTGGGAAGGAATGGCATGTGCTACTTACAGAACAACAGAAGCAACAAAAGATGAATTCGTAAGTTGTATTACTTTTACTTTCTTGCAACCATAATCACAGTATTATACTGTTCCATTTAAAACATCCATTTCACATAAATTTCAGAATGAAAACGGCAATTGCAACATCAAAATTTCGTGACCTGCAGCAACTCTCCGTTCACCAGCGGGCCACTGCCAAGATGATAGTTACCGTATACGCGGAAACTAAAATGTATTTGCCCTTTCGAAGTCACCACAATCATGATAAACCTTTTCGAAACCCTAGGACTAGGCACTCAATTGGCATTTTACCACCACAAGGACAAAAGCGCTGCTGCACGATTCGTAAAGCATATTGCAACTGAATTTAAAAAATCTCTCCTGCAAAATATCGTTGCACAAGATGCGCCAATTGCGTTAATGATGGACACAGCGACAGGTAATCATTATACAGAAGCAAAGTTATAAAATAATAATAATTATTATAAGTGAATAATAATATATTATTATAAAACAACTAATTGTAATGTAAGTTAAAATATATATCAGCGCATCTTTTGTATTTTGTTTCAGACTCGCAAGGTGTTGAGTATATGTCAATTGAAATACAGCTTCTGGAAAACAATTACCCAAAGGTGTATTTGTATAGATTAGTGGAAATGGGAGTAGATGTTACAGCAAATGGATACCTAGCGGTCCTAGAGGAAGCACTTTTGGAAGACTCCAGGGCATATGGAATCCAAGACCTTTGGGGATATTTGCGGCGTAATCTCGTAGCTGTTACCACTGATGGTAATATAATGCGTATATATAGAATACACATGATGTACATTTAAACATTATGTAACCTTGCGTGTGCATCGTTTTTTAATATTGTTATTCTTGCCTACATAATACATAGGTGCCGCAGTGTTTTCAGGAAAAAATAACGGAATGATTGCAAAGCTCAGTGAAAAACTTTACAACGATAAGGAAAAACTTTTTCGTGTACACTGCTTTGGTCATCGCCTCCATTTGGCAGCTAGACAGATGGTTAAATTTGTTACGCCAATGCAAGATGTTGAAACAAAAGTGCAGGAAGTGGCACATTTTTATAATGCTCAAAATTCAAAGAATTTTGCGCACCTTAGAGACGCTGCCAAGGTACTTCGGATGGAGCGACTTCGATTAACATATACTTTTGAACAAAGGTATACAAAATACTGTATGGGTATTTAAAACTTTGAAAATATTCCTTTATTTATTTAACTTAAGTATAATAATACTATTCTTTGGTTTTGCTTATTACTTGCCTTGCCTCATTTATACATTCAATGTTTAGATGGGCTACCAGTGCCGACTTGTGCATTCATCGGATTCGTCGCACGTTACCCCTGCTATTTGTAGACTTGGATGACATTTACACAGAGTCAAGACATGACTCAAAATCTTTCCAGCCAAATACGGCCGCTAAAGCAAAAGGACTTCACGATTCACTTAAAGATATTAACTTCGTCTACGCTTTACATCTATTGGCTGATGTGCTGTATCAGCTCCAGACATATGCCAAAGAATTTCAACTGTCAGGGGGAACCGTGATTGGCAAGGGAGGGAGCGTGGAAAATTTAATTAATAGTATAAGGGGGTTATATAATCAGGATCACAAATACCTTACAGATTTCCTTAGCCAGCTAAGATGTCAACGTGGGACTGATGGCCTCGGAAATTTTCATCCTTGTGGAACGTGGGAGAATGTCCAAAAAACCACAAAAGTTCTTTGGATATATGATGTAGATAAACCACATATTGATCTTGAGAGGACACGGAGCAGACTCGGACAGAACACCTTAGCTGACATTAGAACTCAAGTAGTGACACAACTGATAAAGGAATTGGAACAGTATTTCCCTCAACGCCAAATCCACAAAGATATGGATATACTACATCCCAGGAAGTTTCATAAGCAGAACATGGTTGCAAGCAATTACGGAGTTCAAGAAATACGAAGGCTTGCATTACGATTTGACTTACCCGTGGCAGAGACGACTAGCAATTTTCGAGAATTCATGCGGGAGTTGGCGTCTGAACCTGTCTTATGGGAAATTGTTACCAATAACATTCAAACTCCTACAAAATTTTGGCCAACAATATTGCAGGACAAAACTGTTACGGTTGGAGCGCATCTTCGAAATCTCATAAGAAAAATTCTGGTCATCCCACCTTCATCCGCAGACGTGGAGAGATCTTTTAGCATTTTAAAACTATTAAAAACATCCCGCCGCTCATCTTTAACGCCCAAAACCATTGAAAATCTCATGACACTCTTACTAAATGGACCGGATAATTTGGACGACCTTCCTGTTGCGGCTTTGACACGTTCTTGGCACGGGTTCCAGACAGGTAATCCGAAAGCTGCTAGCGGATCCCGCAAGCGCAGCAGTGGATGCGAGTCGGAAATTCCTCCGAAAACTCTTGCGCTCCAACCTGGAACAAGTACACAAGGTACAGCTACTGCTAATAGTGAATCACATTCACACGACATACTCTCAGAGGGTGAACGACAGCAGGAAATTTATGAAATTGAACTGGATCAGCAAGGTTTACTCGAAGAAGCTCCACAATTTGAAGAATTAATTCAAGTTGAAATCGAAGACGACAGCGATGACAGACGACAGGGCAACATTATTAACCACATGGTTACATAAAAATGAGGAATGTAACGTATGCCGTTTAAAGTTAGCTTTAGCTTATATTACGCAAGTCTGAATGCATGAAAACTTGTTCGCAATTGCAATATTCTATGATGTAAAACTCGTTTGATAATAGCAAAATTTAATGCATTCAGAGCTATTGCAAAATCATTGTATAAGTGTGTCACAAACTCTTACCAAACCAAATATCAGTTGTTATGATAATCCAATATTCATTTTCTATCAATACAGGACAAACCAAACAATTCAAACAAAGGCGCCCAGTACCTGCCATTCAAGAAGTAAGGGCACCAAACAATCACGCATATTACATCTTCACAAACTCGAAATCAAAATTATTTTATTGGAACTGTCTTGGTGTTGAGTAAAAATTGTCCATTAAAATAATGTTACTGCATTATATTATATATATTACATACACATTACTGTCAATACTTCATTTTCTCTAACAAATTATTTCTTTGAAGTGGATTTTAGGTGGAGTGTTATTCTCTCTCTCCCCTTGTGGCATTACATACTGCTATCTGTAAATAAATATGTGCTGTACTGTATGTATAAATAAATTAACAGCAAGTAACAAAGCAAATTTGGCAACACTTTTCTTCAGAATATGCTTATTTACATTTGTAATTTAGTCTGGAGGAACAGATTTTGTATTCATTTTGAACAATTCATAGCACTAAGTTGTACCAACATTTTATGAACGCTCTTGTAGTCACACAATCACGGTATCCATAAAATGATCTTCTTCAAACATATTTTTTGCGAAGCGAACTTTCTCCGTTCTTGGCTACGTATATACAGCACTATTTTTGCTCACTGGCCTTTTATTTTATCTTGCTTTTTTGCTTTAAAGTATGCCTATTTTGATTGCATTTATAAGTCGAGTAACAGAGTTAGTAAGTTAATATTATATTCATGTATATTCCAGCAGCACTCATATGAAATGAAAAATGAATGGAGTATTACGAGAACGAAAACCTTAATTTTTGACAAGGTCTCTGCACATCAGTCAAGATCAGCAGGTCACCTCTTTATGGATGGAAAAACCTCACCTTGATTTATAGGAAAATTGCTGCACAAACCTATCTTTATTGATTGAAACACATTTTGGTTGCTGCAAAACGTCAGTCAAACTGACAACACAATAATAATGCAAAGTAAATTAGATTATCTACGAATCTAATTTCTGTACAATGCATTACCGATGTGATGAGTGTATGAGAGGCTGAGCTTTTATTCCCTAGCAAGTCTTAGTTCAAAATGGTTAGATTAAATGACTCATATCGTATAGTGAAACATAGAGAGAGAAAGTGCGGCACTCGCTGGGGTGAGCGTTATGGCAAAAGATTCCTAGACTGCGCACAAATTGTATCATGGATTTTCACAAATTAGTAATAACATGATCAAATAACTAAAATTGGAGTATATTTTATTTTTTTTGCTGTATATTGTAATGAATGCCCCATCGTCCCATGCATAGCAATAAAATTAAACTCGATTTTTTAGAATTCTTGCACTCAATGACAACTTGGACGGATTTTGGTTGCGTCTTTGATCACAATGCACAAAGTGAAATTTGTATAGGAAGCATGTAGTTAAGACCACACATTCAATATTGATACTGAATATACACCGTAAACCCACATTGACCGCCGTAGCTGTGAGTATTTCCTCTAGTTTAAAAAACTCATAATTACATCATGGAATGGATGTTAAAACTTGTCATTGAATGATGAAGAAGCATATTATAATTATTGCCCATTGTATCCATGCATTTTATTGTCAATTTGCCCAGAGACAGTCGAAGGTGGACGAAATCCAAAGGTCACACATTGTGCAACCTGAAGCATTTTGAAGGCAATGGATTTTGCAATCTTGAGTTATTCTCTGCCTACTGCTACCCCACTGACATAGGTCGAGGCCCCACTCTGTGATTTCATAAGTTTGTTGTCAAGAATCCAAGAAAATGTTATTTAAATACAAGAAAACTTTTCTTTGCTAAAGGGAACCCAGGTTTTCGCCATGCTTTCTTATTATTGTCACAGAATTTTGATTTGTCTTAATAAATGGGATTTCTTATGTTCTCATTATCACATTATCAATGCAAGCAATAATACATTTTAAGTCCAAAATGCCCCATCGATTAAAGCCCAACTTGACGCAGTTCCCTTTGCAGAACGTTTTGGAAGGCGAAAAAACGTTCTTACGATAAACATAAGAGTCCAGCCTGGCCAATGTTTATATTGTATATTATTACACTAAAATTCCACTGAATTTTTTGTTTCAAATTTTAAAAACTGGTTAGTTGCCCGAATATTTTTAAAAATGATAACTTTGCAGCAGCAGGTTGCGGAAGTTGTGGAGAGTTTTACGGATAGTGGAGACCTGGCTTCCTTTGCGAGCTGTGGAGGAGTTTTTATTTTGGGTAAGGAGGTTGTGGTGTGGTTAAAATAAAATTATTCAGTCATTAGTTTTAGTTCTATTTCCTTTTTGTTCATAGATTACGTGTAATCCATAACGCATTTTAATGCATCCTATTAATAATTTCATCAGGTGCTCTTCTAGGATTCCAGATGGAACGTGGAGGTGATTTTGGTGAAGGTGCTACGGATGCGACAACTTGGGTTGCCATGTGCGGTGGTGACGGAGGTGGAGGAGGTGACAGTGTCGAACCACCTTCTCATGATGGACAACGGGATGACGATGGGTGGGTCAAATGGCTTTCTTGGCGAGCCGGATTCTTTTTGGGCAAGTTCTTGAAATTCTGACTCAATCATACTTGCGACAGAATTATAGTAGTGGGCAACAATTACAGTTCCGAGAGGGCTGTTTTTAGCCTAATATTTTGGTCTTTATAAAACCCAGCAGCTCTATTGTTTCAAATTCAATTCAACTATTTTCTTGCAGGCTTAATAGTAGCCGTTTTTGTTCCTGCATTCCTGGGAGGAAAAGAATGCGGAGCCCTCGCTGTTGGGGTTAGAGTCGGAAGGCGCCTCCAGCGGGGGAGGCGACGGGGACGTGCAGGTGTCAAGGGAGTTGGCAAAATTGAAAGAGAAGAGCAAGAACAACTTATCCCGTAGGGCTTTCTCCAAACGCACAACTTTTGAATAAAAATTAGTAAATATGAAGGGAAGGTGTGTTTTCTTGGACAAACTTCCAAGTCTTAAATACATTTACTTCGTATCTGTTTTGATAG
>JAANSN010006152.1:0-11053 GCA_036850665.1 Dicranocentrus wangi
CCTTTTCCCCTGAATTATGCTTTTGAGTGAAGATTATGCTTTTTATGCTATTTATGCTTTTCAAAGTTCGCCGAATTTTCTATTTCTGTACCTCCATACACCCTAGATAATATTTAGGAACTAACCCACGGAGGCAATTGAAGTTATTCTTTTTATGCGAATTATGCTTTTGGGCCACCTTAATAATAAATGTATAATTTTTACATGCTTGCAAGGGCTACGTTTAGTACAAAATAACTTTCACTAAATTTAGTATGTGTGCGTTGTAAGCATAAGTTAAAGTGCGATTTTCTTGTTTGAGGTATCTGACCTCTAAACATAGGTAGTTTATTTGCGGAGACTGGCATATTGTCCTTGTCTTTTTCCTTCTACTGACAGTGGAAGTAGTGGTGCTGCATTCATTCGTGTGTAAATCCTATATTACGTATGTCATGTATGCTGGTATTGCAATCGGACAATGGATACTTGATTTTTCGTAATAATTTACGAAAATCAAAATTTTTCAATACCAAAATCAGCGACGCATATGACAATACCATAAATTCGAATACGAATTGACATTTGACGAATTGACGAGCTTTACTTGATACCAGCACGCGAATTATGTTGCAAATCTGATGAACAAAAACTACACTCGCTTGTTTAATTTCATATTCTCCGATTGAGGATTGTGTGTACCGTCCTTCCGTTTCCAGAAGTTTTTCCTTCAGAATATTATGATAAATAATAATAATGATTTTCGATGCCCTTGCGAAATATAGTTGCAATTATCTTGAGAAACGTATTCCAATCAAAGTAGATGTAGACTTTTATGTGTTACACATTTTTTACTATTGCGGAGAAAAAATACTTTGGTGCAGAATATGATACGAAAGATCATGTTATCTGTCAGATTTATTACGGTTATGATGTTCGCAGTTGCAGCGATATGCGACATCATTACTCATGTCATGTCATCACAGTAGATTTACCTCCATTTCACAATCAGCATTGTTCAAAGCAAAATGAAAACGAAATGTTGATCCACTTGTGATCAGAATTTAAACAACTGCAACTTAATAAGTTGAATACAAACATGATGGAAGTATCCGGTGGGTTGGGTTGAGTGTTTCGCAACTACAACCAGTTTACTTTTGATAGGCATGTATTGACGATGTGGCGACACTGTTATAAATATTTGGGTTTAAGCTTATGACCTTTTCAGGTATACAGAAGTGTTTAATGTTACTCCATATTACCCATTAGTGGTTGTAAGTATATTCTGGAATTTGCGTATATTAGACAGCTAGATAACTGTTGATACAGAAAGACAGGATGTATGAATGAAAAGGGAAGAACCCCTCATAATATCATAAGCGATTGGTTTTAGTCATACCTCCTGATATTATTGGTCAATATATCAGTACTTAACACTTGTTCATCTGGAGTTTGATTAGACATATTATTATTTATTGCACATGATACTTCAACTTGAAATGTCTACATCCTGTACGAGCCGTTGCCGGAGTTCGCTTATAGTTTTACTGGTGTAGTATAACGTAAATTTTACAATGAAATCTACATAAAACGACGACGATCTTCCTGAGACATGAGGTCATGGTGCCGTTATTATACCTGTTTGTAGATTATGTTTGTTCAGTAATACAAAAAAAATCACTTCCTTTACAATCCGACTTTCCACGATCAATAAAAGCACTGCCATTTGTTCTCCTGTGTGGTCATTCGTCTCCCTCCTGCTTCCAAGCAGATACATTCATAAAGAGTTTTACTGCGTTTGTAACGGTAAACATATCATTTTCTCAAAGTTAAAAGCATAGCAAATAGTAGTTGATCAACAATAAGTTGATCATATTCAGGGGAAATCAGTATAGCAATGTCGTCTGTTAGCGACAACATTAACGCCAAATTCTACCTTGACTATTTCCGCCTTAAGATCTGGTAAGTCATCAAATAGAATATACCATCATACCGCAGTCAGAAAGATATCGTGCATTAATTAACGATAAAAATGAACCTGGCGGTGTTAACTGATTTTAAAAATTACAGACATTTGCTTTCTCTGGGGCGAAAATCACTTAACCGGTTTAGAACAGACCTTGCAATACACAGAAGGATTCAAGTTTTCCAGCCCAATATTTGACGCCAGGACGTATTTGATTTGGTAAAATGTCGAGTCCAATGTGCACTGTATGCATGGAAGCATTGTTTTCTTACGACGATGCCGACAAACAGTTGCCGATGTCATTGCCCGTTGGGTCAAATAAGACAAATGGGAGTCGAATGTGTAGCAGGGGTGCATCCACAGGGTTGCGCCCGGTAGTAACAACAACATGTGGACATCTCTTCCATACTGAGTGTTTAAATGATTGGTTTAGAACGCACAGAAAATCAAATTTGTCCGTGCCAAATCATGGTTTATTACGATAAACGGTTGAATTAAGAATTTTGAGTTTTTTCGGGATTCACAGATATTTTTTTCTTTCATAGGAAGCCCTGTCCATACTGCAGGAGAGAAATGTGGTCAAACGACACAAAGAGGATTTTTGCAGTTGTAGGAGAAGAATAATATACTCGGAGAAAGCAAGCGGATAATGATAGTGAGTTAGAAAATTTCGAAACTTCATCAGTGTATTTATACAGTCCTAACTCTAAAATTGATTTCCTTACGTTAAGCTTAAGGAAACTCGATTCATGAGTAAAAAATAGTTAATCAAACTCTGACAAGAAATCAAAATGAGTCCAAATGATTCATTTATATGTCTATATCGAATAAGTCACTTCATAGTTTACGTCTATCGCGTAATTTGTATTGATTTGTAAGTGATGATGTTCAGTGGGCGTGTGCATAATTAGTTGTCAAAAATTATGCGATGAAAACTTGTAGCATAGGTATACTAATTGTAACATACTTTACCATTACTAACAACTATCAGAAGCAAGTTGTAAGGTTTATATTCACAACTCGATAGCTAATGTTTATCTTTTTAACGTAATTGTTTGCGTAAGTCTACTACGAAAGCCCTTGTCACTTTTGACTTTTGAGGTGACAATTGGGAATTTTTCAAAGACCATTTGCACTCAATCGTTCTAGATATAAGCGGATTTGCACGTGTCGTAGTCAGACAAGTTAACCACAGCGGGGTTTGCCAATAAAATGACAAAATTGTAGTCAACCACAAATCAACTTAATCTTATTTTATTTCGTATGAATCATACGTATCGTATTAAAATTGCTACATTAAGGATGTTTTACTAATTTCCAATAATTTCCATCCAGTGTACGTGTTAAAACGTGTTAAATTTGTTAAAACTTTATATGGTATTTTCCTACGATGCAGTGCAGTTTCGTGGAAAATTTTAGTAGAAAGTAGACTGCTACAATTTTATACAATACTTATGTATAATAAATTATGCCAATAATCTACTACTTCTACACGTTACATTAGTTTTGCATCCTTGTCCTGTTGTATCCTTGATATTGTTCTTGAAATTACAATCACAAAAATTGCAATGACTAATCATTATCAATAAAAATAAATAACTTTTGTGAACAAGACACATTAGCCGTCTCAATTTTCGTTCGACTACTTCTTCAGCGTCAGTGGTTCAGTTACTGAACCACTTCAACAAGCGCAGTAATATCATTTGGGTGTAAACAGGAAGTTCGCAGTGAATTGTTCCAAAGGATTGGGATATACAAATCCTAAGTCATCAGCTCGGCTCTACGCCTTGATGTATTATTTTAGAACTTTGAAAAGTGCAACTTCAAATAGGCAAAATGCCACAGCCAAATTTCCTCCGGAACGCACCCGCATTTATGCAGCGAAGTCACTCTATTGCATCCCTCGTCGCATGGAAGGACCGATTTGATTCCGGCATGGCAGGGAGGTTCGCGAAAGAAGCTACGTTTGTAAGTTACATGAGTAGAGGACAGAAGGATCGTAAAGTCACATTTGAAGAGGCAGACCTTACTCCTGTAGTGCAATATGCCCCAGAAAATGATCTTCCACCGTCGTACCCTGAAGTTGTGCTGGATAACGATAACGATAGCCCTCCACCACCGCCACCACCAGACGAAGAAAACGAACCATTGAAGAAAGAAGTTCATTTTCAACAAGATTTTACTGCTCTTGAAAACTATCTGAAGAGAAAGTTGTCTATTAGGAGACCAAACGTACATTCTCGTGGTCGCCGTGATTCTAGTGACATGGAGTATGAAACCGAACAAGTTTTCAAATGGCTGTATGAATTACCCGAGGGTGACAATCTGGAAGAATTTCTTCGAGCGTACGGAATACCTACTGAGGCAGTTGACTTGGAGGATTTGAAGAATAGATTAAGACAGTTTTTGAAAGAAAAACTGTCCGGAGAAATAGTACAAAATGAATCGGATGGTAAGTTAAAGTAAATATATTGCATTTACATTTATATGTAGCGTGAAGGGGTAATACAAGACATAATATGATGGATGGGATGGAGGATGGACATGAGTACGAGATGTATGTATGTATTTCCATAATTTATAGGTCGAGAACTGACAAGTGTTCCAAAGTGGCAACGTCAAATTACTAGTTTGGAAGAGCTTGCTTACGACGACAACCTAGAAAAGTGGATTGAATCGCTTGACGTTCCATATTTCCGTCCATTACCTGAGACCAAAGATCAAATCCGCAAATATCTGAAAATTCAAATAGACGACACCACTGAGGACGAAATAGTGCCACCACAACCGAAAGTGACTTTTCAAGAAGATCGACCTAATGCGCCAGCCATTAGTAAGATAGCTTAACATTTTAAAATTTTACTTTTAGATTTAAGGATGCGGATGGGGAAAGTCGGAATGATTTCGGAAAATAATAATTACATATTATGCTAATGTGTATTGTCTTTGTTATTTTAGCTCCTAAATGGAAAGACCTCGTTGAGAGAATGCGGGATTTGAAAAATGAAGATGAGCTGGACAAATGGCTAGACAGCTTGGAAGTGCCATGCAATGTACCTAAAGACAAAGTGAAAGCTGAACTCAAAAAATTTTTTATGCATGAGACCTTCGAATCTTTTAAAGGTATGTAACACATATCGGATAAATCTGATAGAGATGTAGCAACATGTTTTATCCCTGATATCTTTCTTTAGGTAAATCCGTTGTTCTGCAAGAACATACGCTTGCGAGAGAATTGTGGGAAAAATTTGAAGGTATGGAAGTTACAGTGTATTTACAGCGATTGTAGAGTATTTCATGATAATTTACTAACTTATAATTATGCATTTAAAGGCGCTGGAGTTATGAAGCAAGTAGCAATGATAGCAGGAACCACTGCAGTGCTTGGCTTAGTTGCCGTGTTAAGCGCCACCATGCTAAGTTTTGGTAAGAATTTCTAACATTATTACCCCTAGTTTATTTCATTTCATGGAACTACTAACTAAATAATTCTGTTTCTTCCTTGTAGCTTTTCCTGCAGGACTTTCGGTGAGTCCATTCTTCAACGAAGTATTTGCTCAGTATTTCCTTCAAAGACAGGAAGTCGCATTCAACTTGTTGAATTTCCACAACCAAAATGCCAAGCCACTAAGCACGGCGTGGGCTAAACAATACGTCCTTTGGAAATACTGCTAACAAGGAAATTCAACATTATTATAGATAACCAAAAATAGTGCAGCACATGAAGATGTCAATAAAAACTAAAATAACGTGACATTTTGTATTTGATACACGTACAACAATTTAATAAAGTCCAATACAAGTAATGTATTTCACTGGTATCTTATAATCAGACAGATGAAACGCTATATTACCTACTTGCGGATAACTCAAAACTTCGAAATAATAAAAATCAGTTTATAACACACAAGTATCAGCATTAAAGTAATATTTAAATTCATAGCACTTATTCAATCAATACTTGGATTTGTTTTAAGTTTAGTCGGCTGGTTTTTACTTTTTACGATCTTCGAAGTAATTACATATGTATCATGTAAGTCTTACAGGCTTCACGAAGGAATTTCGCAGCCTAAAGAGATAATGTGACATAAATTACCCTCACGGTTCTGTTTAATTTCTTAAGTTCATAAGTTTCTTGCTACGTTAGTGATTTGAACATACATTTTATAATTCAAACATTCTAACGTAACTAGTAGAACGCGTACGTTTTCAGATAATCCTATTAATTATTTTCGAATTCATATTGCTCTAGAATAATGACGAGGCTACTCGAAGATAGATAATGTTCTTAAAAATCTACCTACCTTAAAATGAACCGTTATCCTACGTTATTTTTCTATTCACATTTTTACCCTGTCTAGTTGGAATTTCTAGCAGAATTAAAACTAATTATCTAACATCTACAAGTTATAATAACAGAATCATTAGGCAGTGTTCTCCCACGTTATTGACGTGCTTTGAACATGGGTCCCCTGGAGGTACTATTAAAAGTTTGAGGTTGTCTGTAGTGTCGATTCTGGAATTTCGTAGTATTGTCTGGATTCATATTACTAGTATTATGCCACTGTATTTGGGAATTTAACTCGACAACATTCACAATTTTTGCTTCCTGTAAAATAATTAATATCAATCAAGGTATCAATTAGTGGTCGTCCAAAACACTATACTACAGATAAAAAGCAAACTATGTATAGAAACGTAATATGTAATAATTATAATTATAATATACCTCTGAAATAATGTCCTTTGGAAAGGTAAGGATGTCCTGGAAGCGTGTCGGCATTGACGTTTCACCACAGAATAAGAGTAAAAATCCTTTGTCATACTTAATTCGGTTCCTGCCTGAATTTACAGTCAGAATATTTAAAATATGTTCGTTTGGTTTTTAGGGTATTTACACTAGATTTATATTAGGTGTGTATAATTTTGGTACCAGGAACTTTGGGTTCCTTGAGCTCTGCGGTTGTATTTTCAGACACACCGGATACACCGCCACAACTGTTAGAAGATGCTGAGGTTCCGGTTACAAATCCACCGGGAGTACCGACGACACTACAAGAAGACCCTGTTGAAGTAGAACTCAATCGCCTTCGTCGCGTACCTTTATGCAAATACATTGGTCATATTTGCCTTTAGTTTATGATTACAACAATCGATAATATTATAATATCATGGCTAGATAAGGTTGACTCTTGTCTTCTTTTCTTACTTGTACATTTGCTTAAGGAGCTGGTGGGTCTGGCAATTACGGTGAGATCAAATTCAGTGCCATCATTAAAAGATAAAGTTTTCGGAACAGCCTTTGTCTCATACCTGTTTCGTACCAATAAAATCAAATTATAATCATTCGAAAAATCCCATAATTCTGACTTATCATATCAACACTTCATTAGTTTTCCTTACAGCTGCAACGCTATGAATGCACTGTCTGAGGCACTGCTTCCATAATGTACAGCTTCAATAAATCCATACTCAGACAACTGCATCATTACATCCACGTATAATTCCGTTGTGTTTTGATCGTACAACGGAAGATTCTTTATAATTCCGATCCACTCTGCTTCAGGCCAATACGTTTTTCGTGCCATTACTAATTTCTGTTCAGCTTGGTGTTTCGGTGATAGGAGATGATTTATCCATGCTTCATAGTTGCCTATGATCACGGTTTGCCCTTCGCAGGCAGTAGTAGGGCATACATCGCAAATAAATCGCATCTTCCTTCCTCCACTGGTTTCTTTACAGACAGATCTGCATTGTACACAGAGCATTGTAAGACACTTCAATGAACATCGTATCAGTTACCATACTAATAAATATTAATAAGTTCACTTGAATCTAACAATCACATATTTCAAGGTTAGATCTAGTTTGCATTTTCCCTTTCTCATACCTCCACCTATCACCTACTCCTTCGAAAGAAAAGCTTGCAGATTTCACTTGTTGTTGAACTCCCTATGAGCAGCGAAAGTTGACGCAACTCCAGTTGAAAGTCCAGTTCGAATTGAATTGGAATGGACGCGACGCAGCTACTAATAGCATGTACGCAGTAGTTAGTAGTTCATTGATATATTATGTTTGTTATTCTCCAAAAGTCCAGACCAGATTCCACCGTGACTTCAGCATATTAACAATAAATGCAGGAAAGTTGTAGGCGGTGGTGGTGTATCTAGATCTAGACATAGGAAAATTACGTATCATGTATCAAATTCACGAAATCAAGCGCGTTAGATTCGGTTAAGTCATTCTGATGTCTCATTAGTTATTACATAGCTAAAGCTAATATACACGTAAAATGTAATAAATCGGAATATCATCACCTATCCTGTCCTCCTACCCAGTATTACTCCTCCCCTAGAACAACAGTCTTGCCGAAATATGAATACAAAACTTAAAAAAAACTTCAAACTGAAATCAAAAGGAAAGTAACATGTTAGGCTGTCAACTTTGCATCTTTCATCTCTGGAAAAGAAAAGGTTCAACCCTGCCTTAAATGTACTGAATATGATAATTAGAAGCACTAGGATCTATCAGTGGCATCTGTCTGTCTATATTCAATATTCCCAGATATTTATCCAATATACATACACAGGAGACAGTGAATGAAAAAACAAAAAAGATAAATATCTTAAAATACTGAACACTTAAATACATCGGCCGTCAATAATTCTTAATACATTTCCAATTTCCAATCAAATTATATTTATGATGACAAAAATAAAACAAAAACAAAGCTGAAAGCGTTGCTGGATGGAGCCAGCAGTGCAGTGTTTTGTTGGTTTATTACTTCTCGTGGATCTACCTTGACGAACAGCCTAATCATAATCATATGATGATGATGATGATGATGATTTGATGATAATAGCATCACCCGCACTAAAAATGACACTTTGAAACGTTCCACCCACACATGTTAAAACACCCTGAAACTGAAATTGCGACTCTATTTAGGTATTTCACATTTCATACCAAACAACCGCAATCAAATCAAATGACCAACCTAGACGACTTCCAACTTCCGGTGACCGGTACCCGTCCCAACAACTTCCTTGCTCCAATTTGGTAGAAGAAAAGGTGAAAGGCACTTCCTGTGCACTAAAAAGCAGTAAGTACAAGTGCAAAGTACAAAAACACGCCTCCACCTCACCACTGCACTCACTGTAGATGCACAATACAGGAAAGGAGCGAGCGAAGGAGTCGCATCTTATTTATTATCCCATACGATATTTTATCTATCGAGCGAGATCGAGATATTGCATCCCTCCAAACTTATAAATATTAAATAATTTGTATTCAAGTGCTCATCGGTAATTAATACTTAAGGAAAATGACAGAAATAATAAGATTAAACTACGAACCAATTCTCGAGAAATGAAGAATTAGTGAGACTCACTGTCACTGGGCTGTTTTTGAAACTCCTCCGTTTATATGTTCAATTTCAATGTAAACGATTTTTATGAACCTAAAATCACTCCGGTTTAATATAATACGACTTTTAAAACTACCACAACCACATCATCCACAGTGATTAACTTGTGCGGACTTAAAAAATGTAATGTATTTAATGGTTCGTTGTTGTCTCCAAAAATTCTCAAAGATCGCAAATCACCGGATGCAATGAAATGAGATGAAACGCGAAATGGGAGAAAACAAGTTAACAGGTAATGTTGAATGTTTGGCGAAAAGTGCGATGGAATACGTAAAAATGACAAATGAATAACAATATGAAAGAAATATGATGAGAAATTAAGTTTCACTGGTTTCGTAATCGTAATCAGAGAAGAACTCTGGGACTTTTGTCTGGAGAGCGCCGAGCGAGAGCGGAGTGGAGACTAATTAAATTGTAAAGAGAAAATAGAAATAGGTAGGTTAGAGGTAAAGTATGCAGGTAGGTAGGTGTGCTATAAGGTGTACAAAATTTTGTTGTTGTTGTGAAGCATATCTATCAGGTCTATCTAACAGTCGTTGACTGTTCTCTTTACAAACATCATCCAGTCCAGCCAGTCAGCAATCCCGTAGTGCACTTTAACAAGGTTTTAATACGAACTGCCACTTTTTTTAAGAAGAGTGTATTCATTTTCATATCCTAATGACATCTAAGGAATCCTTGTTCCTCGTTTGCATGTTTTCCCTTCATCGTTCCTTCCTTCGTCCCCGGTGGTATAATAATAAACTGCTTTAATGCAGGATATGGAATGGACAACTTGTTTGTGTGTGTGACGAATTTATGCATTTTGGACACGTCTATCCTGCCTGCCTGATGTACGTATCTCTGTATTATTGTACTTTGGCTACTTCTTCCATCCGTACTATTTATCTTTCCTCAGAAATTGACTACATTATTACTAAAAGCGGAAAAAAAAGCATTATTACATAGGATCCAATGATCCAAATGCATCCATTCGCGAAAAGAGAACGTCGAAAGCGCGTGCAGGTCTTGAGATAAGTATTACCAATAATAATAATAATTATTATTATTATTTAACCGTCGTTCTGTGCTCCTTGGATTGAGCTGTGAAACGCATGAAGTGCGATTCTTCGAAGGATTTCGAAAGTTGCCCGCCGGCGCGGCGCCATTACCGCGCGCTTGATATTGTTCATCTTTGCAACGAATCAAAAACGCATTGTTGACGATACGGCGATTGCTCGGCGAGTATTTTGAATTTGAAAATATGTATGTAAAACCGTGGCTGCTGGCTAAATCGTTCCAAACGAGTGGACAGGCGGACGGACGGTAAACACCTCGGAGAAAACTATGCGGTAGTAGAAGCTTTGCTTCGTGTTTCTGTGGGGTGTGCTTGTGCTTGCTAAATGCAAATATGCTGAATTTGCCATATTTTTTAGGCATTTATGTTTATTCGAGGTCGGATTAGCTCCTTTGGGGTTTCGCCCGCGCCGATGCGATTTCTAGCACATATGCTGTAGCAGCATAAAGTTTATTATGTATTTTGACAATACTGTTGCATAATTTCTAAAGGGAAATCTGGATGCTGTATGCTGTAGCATTAGCCTTATGGACAAGGTTAGGTTAGGTTAGGCTAGTAGGTTAGGGATTCCATGATGTAGCATAAATGAACAACGGAACTTTGTATGCTGTAGCATAACTCACACTCC
>JAANSN010006153.1:0-11052 GCA_036850665.1 Dicranocentrus wangi
TGCTCCTTAAAACTGTCGAACCACTGAGGGCTCGGGATACCATCCGACATGGTCATCCCATAGGCTGATAAATGATGACCTTCAATCGTCCTTTTGTAATACATAAAGTCGGCTACAAGAGTAAAAAATATGCAAGTAATCAAGGCGTCAGACGATGATCAGTAATGTTCAGCAGAATTCCCAGCGAGATCTAATTTTGTTTACCCAAGTTGATAATCCCAATGATTTCCTCGCTAATTTGGGGTCTTTCATTACCAGCGTCGTAGAACGTCACGCGGTGCACGTTAATCACCCAGTGATATTTCTGGAGGAGGATGTCCAACTCCCGGAAACTGGCTTTGCTATCAATGATCCCAAACTTTTTATGACAGACGTCCTTTATCACAATGTTCTCCTCGTGCACTTTGTTTAAATGTTGGGTTAAAATATCTATAAAAAGAATGAGTTAGTGTGGCTGGCATTGGAGGGACAAGGACAAGAAGGGCCGCTTGCCCAGAAGTCAAAAAAAAATGTGCGACGAACCATAAGTCACAATTCCAAACACTGCTTTATTCTCGGCGACCACCGCTCTCTGCGTATTTGCATCCGCCATAGCACTCCAGATTTTTCTAACGGGAACGTTTGGAGGGACAATCATGAGGACAGGAGGACTGATATTTTCCAAGGCCATTTCATACCACCAATACATTGACTCCATATGTGACGGATTGTAATACTTTTTTTTGATCATCCACTCGGCGGACAAGAAGTCTCTCGAGGTGTTCATTAAATTGTCCGGGAGGATCACAAGCACAGTGGCAGTTTCCGTTTGGTCTAACCCGTACTCTTGAATCGACTTTAGCGCGGCAGACACTACAGCCCCAGATACAGGCCCTACCATTAGCCCTTCCTCGCGGACAAGGCGGCGCGCCATGTCGTAGAACAGTGGCAGTTTCCGTTTGGTCTAACCCGTACTCTTGAATCGACTTTAGCGCGGCAGACACTACAGCCCCAGATACAGGCCCTACCATTAGCCCTTCCTCGCGGACAAGACGGCGCGCCATGTCGTAGGATTCTGCGTTCGTTACCGAAACCCACTTGATAGTTTCCCCGTTCCCGTTTTCCCCTCCATCCCTTTTAGAATCGTCGGTGGTAACCTCGGTGAAAGAGTTGGCCTTCAAGTCGACCCCGATAATTATCGGGCCTTTGTCGTCCGCCTCGTGGTAAAACTTTCTGCCCAAGGCGTACACCATCCCTTTATCCTCCCCGGGGCAGACCACCATGTCTACAGAGCTGCCCGCAAGTTGACCGGTCAACTCATGGACCATTGTGTCATAGTAGATTTGGGTTGATTCCGCAACCGGAAATGGAAGAATGGGGTAGTGCCGTATGCCTGAAGTGGTCTCTACGTCTGCGATGTTGGATTGGAGCGAAGATGTCGTGTTCACTGAGGCTGGGTCATGCTTGTATGAGAGAACCACGTGGGCACCGTATCCTCTCGCAAGAAGAAGCTTCGCCTCCTCGGAAGACTTTCCAGGAAGTACGGTCACGGGGAAGTTGTTCACGGAACCAGCCCACGATATACTCACGCACAGGTCGGGATTGCCGCCAGAAATAAGGGACATTCCTGGAAATTTGAGGATCAATAATTACGAAGGCGGTAGTTAGTTGGAGATTTGCCGAGAAAAGTTATATAATAACCATCGGGTAGTTGTCCGGCAGCCTTAGCCCTGCTAATCTTATTAACCACAAGTCGATCCCAGGCTGAGCCTGTGGGATTCCGGAATTCGCACTTGCCAAATATCTTACACTTGAATTTATGGGGATTGAGAAGCTTCTGGATGGAAATTAGTGGTGTGTTTCCTACTACAGTAAGTAGATTGGGTAGGGAAGATGATTTTTCGATGGCATCCTGAGAAGCAATTTGTTTATTATTGTGCACTTTAGTGACAAGAAGGGCTTCTCCATATCTGACAAATAAGTAGCAAGACTAAAAGTTGAATATTTACGGAAAATGTCAGCAAATAACCTTCAAATTTCGTAAGATTCTTCCACCCCCATCCACACTTTCAGTATTGTGCGTCATAGGTCTTGAACTGGCTCCAGCTGAAGCTAGGTTGTAATTCGAGGTGGAGGAGTGGAGAGAATGGGATTTGTCTGGGAGAGCAGTGCTTGCACTCTGCTCACCGCTGTTTCCCTTTAAAGACATGGCTATTATTTGATGCGATGCTACGGGCTAAAAATTTTGTAAATTACACGAATTCCTGTTTATTCCTTGTCATTCAAATCGGTGTGACAATTGATTACATGGCTACTGCATCACTGCATGATAGACTACCACATACCAGGGAGCTTTAAACTCTTCTTATTCTATGCCACATACTACTACTTTCAAGGAATTACTGCTAATTCAAACATTGGACTCCATTGGAGGCATATCCTGATCTACGCTTTGATACTTTAACCGAGGGGCTAATATATTTGTTATAACCGCGTAACATTGACATCAAAAGCATGCCATGCAAGCCAGCAACTAGTGTCATCGTGTCATAAAATTGCACTTCATTCTAAACCAATTGGCCTACTAATCAGTATTGATATACTGAATGAATTTCTAGTACCTGCTGCATTCTAACTTCACTTCAAATCTGCCCATAGTTTAAAGCTATTCCAGCCAGACGTGTGCTTTTGTGCTCAAGTGTTTGATAAGTGAGATGATAATAATGACACGTCACACACTCAATCCGTCTGCATGTTATGTTTGTCATATATATTTGAGTTGATGAAGACAGATACGTGCCAGTCGAGTTTTATTGGAGATTAAGTGATGATTTGATCTACGTCTATCATATATTATATATTATATGCTATTTTGGGCTATTCATCAAATGTTTTAGAAATAGACATAATATTGCAGTTATATGACTCTCGGCTCGGCTGCTCGCTTCCAATATACTTATATGTACACTCTTCGCATCAGAGAGAGGGAGAGAGAGAGATTAAATGAAATAAACAAAGTTTAAGGTCATCTTGATTTTTAATGGTGAAGTTGAATCGTAGAATGTAAACAAAGTTCACAATTTTCAACCTAGAGATGTGTTTGCCTAGCGTAATGATATTTGTCGTCATTTTTATATATGTATATGGACAAGTGGAATGGGATGTTGAAAGGCGGAATTTTATTGAGCAATTAGTTAGTGCTGTCCACACACAAAAAGGATTTTTCTCAGCCTCAGAAAAAAAAATTCCTCAATAGGTATATTCCACTTTAGTAGGTAGTTTGCCATTCCGTGCAGAATTGGAATGAGTGGGTGGACATTTAAATCGATAAAAGCTGCAACATTTTATAAACTAATACAAATTAAATTCTAATAAAAATGCCAAACAGTTACACATTCAGTGCAATCGTGCTCGGTGGCTCAGGTCACGCTGGAAGAGAGATTGTTAAGGAGCTCGCTGCAAACGAGAGAATACTCAAGGTCACCCTACTCCTCCGCCGTCCCCTCGAGCTGCCACACCCTTCGCAAGACGCAAACTACTCCAAATTCACCCAGCACGTTATCGACTTTGACCAGCTGCCCGACTACAAGGATTTGTTTGTGGGGCATGACGTCGTCTTTTGTGCGTTGGGCACCCATTCTGCGGTCGCGTCGGATCGAGCCCTGTTCTACAAAGTGGACCACCACTACGTCCTCGACTGTGCCAGACTTGCAAAGGACGGGGGCTGCCATCACTTTAGCGTTGTGACGATGAAGGGCGCCAGCCCTACCGCGAGGCTGTACTACTGTAAGGTAAAAGGGGAAACGGAGGAGGACCTCAAAGCAGTTCACTTTTACAGACTAACCATTTATAGGCCGGGGCTACTTTTGTGTCACCACCGGAAACACGCCGGATGGCTAGAGTCAGTGTCCACGCTGATCATGAGGAGGCTGGACATTTGGCGCAATGCCAGTTTGGAAACTAAGGAGCTGGCAAAAGTTATGGTGCACCAGTCTTTTGCCCCCAAAGTGAGTGATGTGGAAATATACGAAAACAAAGCAATTCATACTCTGGCCAAGGCAGATGTACCAAGAGAGTGAAAAAATAAAAATCTGAGATTTATACTTACATACATATACTACTTCCGCTATATTTACTTTTCTATGTAGTCACCTTTTTTTTTACATAAAATGAAAATTTTTATGTACAATATAACCTATTTTCTGAATATAGGAAGTAATTAATAATAATAAAAAATAAGATTTGTTCGTTCGTTATGGTTGAGTTCTGACCACAGTGTATCTGTGTTTCTTTCGTAAAATGAATACTGACAAGACTATCCCGATGCACAAAATAACGGCTCCAATTATCAAAACCAGAACAAAGTTAGGCACATTAATTCCCATGGCGGACTTGAGTGACTCAATAGCTCCATCATTTTTATCCTCGTCATTGATGCTCCTCCCTAAAGTGTTTAAATCGCCCACCGGAAGGGGACATGAGCCATCCGAGTTCTCGTGTATACACCGACAAATGTCGGAGCACTCTACGTCCAGCCCGGGTAAGGAAATCTGGCACTCTTTGTCGGTTTTGCATGCGTCCCCCATTTTTAAAGAGTGATAGCAGTGATTGTCGTGTAGAATTCCTTTGGAGCCATCCGGCGCTTCTGTGCAGTCACAGGTATGGCTTTCAGAGCATTTCCCATTTGGACCTAGACCTTGACCCGGAATACCTACACCAATGCATTGTTGATCAGTCTGGCACGGAGAGGTGAGCCCGTCCATGGCGAGAAGGAGGCATTCTTGGAGGGTGGTGTCGAAATAATGGAATACTTCGCAGGTGCAATATTTTGTGTTCGACTCGAGGTCCAGGTGGCACCAAGCCCTTCCCTTGATGACGGAAGTGCAATCTTCGTGGGAGGAGCAAGTGTCGTTTATTTTCCGCTCCAGCCAACACTTCCCGTCGACGAGATGTACGGGTCGAGTTCCTTGTTCGATGTCGTGGCAAACACATTCTCCTGAAATTAGTAAAATGCCATTTAATCCTGTTTTTAAATATGAATATCTGCTTGACAAGTTTGGAACGTGAAAATTAACAAACCTGTTTCCTCGTGACATTTGGAAAACTCGCCAAAACTGTCGGCACAGTGCACATTTCCGCATTTGCTTTCGACTCCGTGAACCCCCACAGCATGGTCTGAATGTTCTTCATCTTCCCCGGATTTCCCTCTTTGTGTTTGGGTTGCCTCTGTACTTACACCAGCTTCTTCCACATCTGTATCACTAATTACATTGTGTTCGTCGTCGTGATGTTCATGCTCCGCATGCTCATCATGGGAAATTTTTGGTTCATGAACTTTCTCACACTTTTGCGACTCTGTGGAATATGTTAAGTCTGCCTTTTCGTCACAATCACACCTTCCTGAATCCAAAACGCAAATCAAGCCTAACTCCTTGTTGCACTGGTCGTTCCCCCCACTGCACTCCTCCCCATACCCTTGTAATACTTCTACTGGAAATTCTTCTGATTCGGAATCAAGCTCGTCTTTCACTCCATGATCTACATGGTCATGATCATCATGATGATGGTCAGCATGATCTTGGTGATGAACATGTTGTTCGTGTTTCTCATGAGTCCCTTCATGATGATGATGATTATGTCCGTCCTCATGAACATCCACTTTCCTTGACTCTATCTCGTCATGTTTCTCGTCATTACTCCCGTCATGGGTTTGTTCAGGTTCTTCCACATCTTCCTCGTGAGAGTGATGATGGTGGTGATCCTCCTTACTGCTCACTTCCTCAACGTGTTCATCACCCGAAAATNATGGAGGATGCTCATGGTCGTGGTCCTCGTGGTCCTCCCCATCCGCCACGGCAGCCAACTGAACACGACGAAAACTACCCAGCAAAATGACTAGGACTGCAAGCCAAACTAGAGAAGGTGTACCAATCCCCTTCATCTTTCGACCAAATTAATTTTCTCACTAGTCTAGACTTCCCTGGCGCACTGGATTATATAATGCTAAAAATGGAACTGCGTTGCTTGGTCAGTCAATTTCCACGAAGTTCATTCAGTCTTTTCATTGTTCTCCACAAACCCTGAGGATTATATATAATGCTAAAAATGGAACTGCGTTGCTTGGTCAGTCAATTTCCACGAAGTTCATTCAGTCTTTTCATTGTTCTCCACAAACCCTGTTCGACCACACGATACTTTGAATAGTTTCAATAGAATATTTTTCAGCAGTATAGTAGTTTCTACCTCGCTGGAACACTGCCACGCTGTACAAGTAAGTGCCAACTCACGAAAAAAGTCAGCTTTTTTTCTTATTTTTTTTTGCTAGTTAGATGCAGTTGCAACGAAGCCCCACCACGTATCGCTTTCAAAGGCTACTACTACTGCACTTTGCTCAACAACCACACTGTAAAACATTTCAGTTTGGCTCAGACTTTGGATATAATGTGGAGCACTGATTGTGGCAGCCAAAAAAAGTTCCTATTATTTGCTTTCCTTTTACATGATTCATTTCATAGTTCAGACCTTGAGAGATTGTTGCTTTTTTTTAGTGTTTGTTAAGCCGTGAAGATAAAGATGTGCTGTGTAATGCCGAAATACAGCGAGTGAGTACTCCATTTTTCCATTCAGAGTTTAGCCGTGCCCGTCAATTTTTATCCTGACAGATAAAAAAAACCTGAGAGAAAAATGCAGTAATGTTCCAACTCCAACCTTCCACTTTAGATAATAAAGGGATAAAATGGAGGGTTACATGTATTTTTGGTGGTGGTACATATCCTAATCATGCATTTTTTGAATGCTAAGTCAAATAGAGTTTATTTCCCTTTCCGCTTAATTGCTAAAGCCCCCACCTCGAAAACGATTAGAGAACCGTGGTACCACCAACAAGCGCAGTAGTCAGTAGTGCATTTTAAACCAAGTTTCCAACAGACGGGATGATGCAGATGCACAACTATTTCGTGGTATCAGGTATTACCTCGAATTTTAAGTACGTAATTTATGTAATACGGTCGAGGTACGCGATTTGAATGAGAATAAACTACTATTGAAGCAGTTACCTGGTTCAGAATGGATTACATCATGGAGAGGAAATAATGTTGAGTTGGTTTGGCATTTGAGGAGGAATTAGTTGAGTCAATATGTAATAAATACAGATGACATAACTGTCAAAAGTTGAAATACAAAGGTACAGCTGAGCAATATACTTAAATAGCATGTTATCATTTCCGAAAAGAGCTAGACAAATACAAATAATACCTTTTGTCGGGAGTTGAGATAGATGAAGTATGGAAGGATGAGAGAGGGATAAATTGAACAATTTGACATTGGGTGGAAAAGTAAATGTCGCATGTCACGTCACGTCATGATAATGTGATGTCTGATGTCATTTCCATCTTATACATTGAGATTCCAACCAAACTAGGCAATCTTTATATTGGATTGTACTGTACAGCTTCTATTTTTTGTTTGTGTTTTTTGAGCAGATCAATCTACGCATAGGTTTACAGAATATCACGGCTATAAGTATTTTCTGCCAGGTTTTGTCCATAACCTAAGATAATTTACGGAATCCACCACACAATCCAATTTACATAGAACCATGTTGAGCCACTCTCTGCCAACAAGACGTGTTTCATAATCGTTTTCACTTAAAATCCTTGATGGTCCATTTTTATAATAAGCCATAACAGACAAAAAAAACTCTTTATACAAGTTGTTTTCATTCAGTGTGTGTTGTTCAACAATGAAAACTAGCTATCAAATGGATTCCACAAGAAGATTAATTAGTTTCACGGGTACAACTTTTACATGCGTCATCCCCATTTTTTATGAATTAGAATTAGACTGCTACACATATCACACATCTCCATTCAAAAGGCGATTTTAAGCAATTTATCATGTCCAGTGAGAAAGTCGCCTCCGGGCACAATCCTCAAAAACTCAACAGAGTTGTTTCTGCTTGTAGGCCCACATAATATTTTAGGGAATTTATGCTTTACCACTTTAATCGCATTATCTTTATCACTCACACGTAACACCCCACACGGGAGTCATTATTTCTAAATTTTGGCAACAGCCTTCGAATTCTAGATTCAGGGCTTGTTGTGGATCATCCTACTTCAACAGGCTGTTTATCATTTTTTAAAGCAGGGCAGGTGGCAGAGGGTACACCAAAATTGTAATTCATTATTTGCAAACATTCAATCATCTAATTTTATTTTATTTTTTTGAGCGCGTTAAATAAGAGGTGTGGTGGTAGCCAAAGGGAAAAACCAGTCCGAAGGATCATGACAGCAAAAGAGTAGTTTTTGTTTGACGATATTGTTAAAATCAAAACGAGGTCCTTTGAGCATCCCCAAAAGGTTCAGTTATCATCATGCTCTTACAATAACAGCATCCTGAGTGTCAAGGAAAGGAAACATTTAGCACCTTTCAGTGTAGAATAGAAGCGTGTTCAGTTGTAATATATCTCTGAAGTTCAACAGACCTTTGCGAAACTCTCCACAGACATGGATCTTATCTTTTCGTGGGGGATATAGGATAACAATGTTATGCAGTATGTAATGCAGTCTGCGTCATTCCTTACAATAATAAAAAAGGGAATTTTTGGTAAGAGGTGCAGGATGAGCATAAAAAATAGTTTACAACATATACGTTACGAGCATAAATTATACGGGAAGGAGTTTAGCTGGTTTTATTACTCATTTTATATAACCTGATTAATTAGTGCTGAAATAAAAGCACTTTTTATTTCAAGAGGAAAACGACGTCGGTAAACAAACTTGAAGATTCAGCAGCATTCATCCAGAATCCCCCTGGAATAGTATATTTACGTAAATCTGGTAAAGTGCACATTTTTAATGGGGGTATTGCATGTACTCCTGCGATATCAAAATGGTTGCTTACGTAAATTGGAGGGCAGACAACAGTGTAACTGGAGGTAATAAAATGGAGGTTGCACCACCAGACCCCATCATCATGCACTCAAACAAATGGTACCTGTATTTCTTTCACAATGTTTGCCTCCAAACTGCGAAGTTTATGAAATTATGAAAAGACAGAGTACGTGACTTGTGCAACTGGTACCAGTAAATAGTAACGGGGTCACTGAAAAACAACGCCTCGACGAAAACAACATTTTTTTGTATGAATCATCTCCTATGGCATTCCAGTGATTACGGCAGGCAGGGGGATCCGTGTAGCATGGGAAATTATGGAGAGGCGTCATCAAGCATATTATTTTTTTGGTTCTAGTTCTGGAGCATCAACAAATAGCAGTTACTGCATGGTAGGTGGCTCAACAATGGTAAACAAAAGAATAATCAAGATCAATGACGTCTGTTTTTACATGGGTGTGATTTTGATGATGGTAGCGGATGAATCAGTAGAGTAAAATACTTTTTTGCTCAAATTGTTTACAGCTGAAAGTGATGACGGTTTGATTAAATGTAAATTTTTGCTGGAGCACAAGAGTGGCCTACGTACGTTATTAAAACTTCACGAAAAATACCTTGGTTTGACAGTGTCATCCAAAAATACAACTCTACAGTAAATACCAGCGTTGTACGTTACGCTCCGAGTGTGAAACTCACAGCATACTACTCGCTTTCACGAATTTTACCCTGCGGTTATTGCATAACAAAGACTTGCAAAATGTAATTCCCTCATTATGCTCATGAGCCCATTGTTGTTCCTGTTCACAGTCCACAAGAATGCAAAGATTGTCAGTGATCACACCACCAAATCAACTCCTTTATAGATTCCTTTGGAGCAAGTTGCATAACGAGAGAGGGACTCTGATTGCTTTGTCGAGATAATACGATGATGGTGCAAAATGCCAAAAAATTCTCGAATACAGCTACTACAAAAACAAGGATTTAATATTCACTGGACATGAAAACTCGGGCTTGTGCTCAAATGACGTCAATCGGTCTAAAAATGTATCACCTTGGCCCATCCTGCGCCAAGATAAGATCAACTTTAAAAGTTGAATCTCAAGCCACACGATAAATAATTACGGTCCTCCTCCTCGGTCCTGACCATGGATCACCACGAGCTCCATAAAAACCACTTTTATATCAGCCCAAGAAGTTGTATCACATCTCAGATAATAAGTACAGTTCTGGGTAATAAAAAACTGCATATTATTTCCCCTTCAAAACAGGAGGCACACGGTACAGCAGCCAAAATCTTCTTCCAGAACTTTCGAATCTTCTCCCCGGCCCGATATTTATCCTGAAGCGAAAAGCTTCTCTTGATTACAAAATACTTACGAACTTAACAATCCATCCTAGAAAATGAGCAAAAGGAAAATCATATTTTGGTAAACAGGCCGAATACTTCTGTGAATGAAAATGGAGTTAATGATACACGCGTGTGTCCAACTCTGTAAAGTAACTGAGGCATGACGGAAACAAAAAGTACGAAGTACCTCACACCGTGTGTCTGACTGTGTCTCTCAAAATATCCTGTTTTACTTTTTAAAAATCTCCAAAAAAGGAAAATACCCCGTCATTGAAAAAATGAGTTTTGAGAATATCCACAGGATAACTGTGTACGTGTGCATAAAATAGTTTTGAAAAGCTCGTCATGCATTTAAAACGACGATGTAGAAATGGTTGTGGGGTTTTCCACACTCAAATTATATATCTTTATAGTCAAGGCTGGCCTGGACAACGGGTCTTTTATGAAATGGAAATAATGTGTAATCTGTCAGAGTGAAGATTTTATGGAGGACCCATAAATAAGCCAATTTCCATTATTCTCTTCATTCATCATCAACGTCAAGTTTTTTATGTGGAAAAATTACCTCCAAAGGAGCTTCTGGAAATCCACGCAATTACGCCACAATTTTTTCCGTTTTCTGATGAAAACGGTCATGCTCATTATAAGCGACTTTGCAATATCCTGTGTCGAAACGTCGGAATACTATTATTGTGGACAGGTATGTTTTGGAAGTGTTGGGGAGAACTGACACAAAATTCCAGAAATCCAGTAATGAGAAAAGTAACCTAGAATTAGCGGAACAATTGCATTATTAACAGTCAGTATGTGAATAATTTGCAGGAAATTGTA
>JAANSN010006154.1:0-11052 GCA_036850665.1 Dicranocentrus wangi
ATTTACCAAACAAGGGTCATTTCCCCCCGGTGGGGAGAAATACTGAACTTTGGAGTACATTTACCCAATAAGCTGAAATTAATAATTTATACATAATTGACAGTACACTTCGAATCAGTCACTGAATTTACTAACCACAGGTCATTTCCCCCCAGTGGGGGGAAACACAGATCTACATGGTACATTTACCAAACTAGATGAAATTATTAATTTATACATAATTGACAGTGTACACTTCGAATCAGTCATTGAATTTACCAAACAAAGGTCATTTCCTCCAGTGGGGGGAAACACTTATCTACATGATACATTTACCAAACAAGATGAAATTATTAATTTATACATAATTGACAATGTGCACTTCGAATCAGTCACTGAATTTACCAAGCAAGGGTCATTCCTCAGGTGGGGACCGGGGGAATATATTGAACTTAAAAGCGCATTTAACTAACAAGCTAAAATTATTAAGTTATACATACGTGACAATGCACATTTTGAATCAGTCACTCAATTTATCAAACAACGGGCAATTTTCCCCGGTGGTTCGAAACACTGATCTGCACAGTGCATTTACCATAGAAGCTGAAATTCGCAATTTATTCAAAGTTAATAGAAAGTTATACGTTTGCCTAGGATTCAAATCAGAAACATCATTCACGAAATAATGGTCTTTGTTCCAATGAGGGAATTATTCAAATATGTAGTTAAATATTCTCCACATTCGGTCAAACGTACAATGTCAAGTATACATTTGTGAATTTTAACTTGTTTGGTAAATGTACCATGTAGATCAATGTTTCCCCCCAACGGGGGGAAATGACCCTTGTTTGGTAAATTCAGAGAGTGATTCGAAATGTAAACTGTCCATTATGTATAAATTAATAATTTTATCTAGTTTGGTAAATGTACCATGTAGATCTGTGTTTCCCCCCACTGGATGGAAATGACCTGTGGTTGGTAAATTCAGTGACTGATTCGAAGTGTACACTGTCAATTGTGTATAAATTATTAATTTCAGTTTATTGGGTACATGTACTCCAAAGTTCAGTATTTCTCCCCACCGGGGGGAAATGACACTTGTTTGGTAAATTCAGTGACTGATTCGAAATGTACACTGTCAATTATGTATAAATTATTAATTTCAGCTTATTTGATAAAAGTAGCATTTTTCATAAAATAAATTATTGGAACATGTACAACCCTGAATCTCCTGAAACTTTGAACCCCCATAACTCGAGTTAGCGGTGAATGCACAACATGGGGTTTTTTTTTTCTTCGAACACCCTTTCGAAGTACTACAACTTAGGAGTAGTCACATAGTGTGCGTTTTCCGCCATAAGACCCCGTGATAATTTTGCTCTATATACTGAGCCCATTGTGGCACTTGGCAAATACCTAGATGAGCTATTTTGCAAAAAAAAAGGGGTATTCATTTTACTTGGAGTGTCGGCTCTTTGACCGCACAGCACCCAGAATCCCAGGCCAGGAAGTTTTTGCATCTTTTTGCTAGTTTATTTTTTTAAAGACTTTCGAATTCGTATTATGCAGATGCCCCATTATTTTCAAATAGTGTAGTGGAGTGGGTGCAGACTGTTAACTCTAGGACTTGGTAGTTTACCGTACATTAGAAAAGGAACAGTTAAAAATATTTCTGAAAAAAGATATTCCATTCTACAGCCCTAGTTCCCCCCATTCATTACTGCTTAACTTAAACTTAGCCGCATTGCAAACATGGGTAGACTGGTATTTTATGACGTTGGTTAGGGTTGCGTGGAGGACTGAAAAAAATTAGAAGCAGAAAAGTAGAGTAGAAAAAAGAAGTAGTATGCTGAGAAGTAGAAAAACTTGTCCCAGGATTTAATACAATTAAAGAAAATGGGAGCAAACATGAAAGGAGGGGACGAGGAGTAAATGTGACCCAGTGACGTGTGTATTTTTGTTCTTCTCTTTGTGTGCTGATTTTGGGTTTTCCCTTGATTTCAGAATGGAGACGAGATGACAATATATACAGGCATGCATGTTAGGCTGGGGATGCAGGAGCAATTATGGAGAATGAAGATCCCGTGTCGTGGACGAGCATGATGATGATGTTGGAATTTAACTCCTATGACTCGTCACACTGTTACTTCCTTTGTGATATGGAAATGGAAAGTGATCATGTTAATTTCCGGGCAAGTGGCAGGTTTAGTCGTGGGAGCACCTTTGGAGCAGAGCTTGCTGCGCGCTGGAATGTAGGCCAAGAAAAGTTGCATAGCTAATAAAATAACTTGCAATATTGCAATAATAAAATTGCTAAACTTTGATAAATCCGTGATTGTATTTTGTTTTTAGAATCAACGTAGACACTATGGATTGGAGCTAGCTTGATAACGTGCAAATATACAAAAAGATGAATAATATGATGATGGGAATTTGAAGATGAGAAGGACTTTCCAGAATAACCTGGTGGGTTTACCATAAATAAGATAATAATAACTTCTTGTGGAAGAAATGTGTGTAGCGCAAAATGGTGCCATTTCCAATTCCACGAAAACCCAACTACAAATTATTTAGTAGAGACTTGACGCGTATTTAGAATTTAGCATACATTTCAGCTACAAATTGAAAATATGTTTCCAATTCCTGTTATATGTCCCGTTCCCGTACCAGTATCACTATATATACTTGTACATGATTAAGTATTAAGTGCTAAGTACCATTGTTAAGACTGAGATGAACATTTGAATAATACAGTGGTAATAATACAGCCAGTAGTGGTAAGAATAATATTTAAAAATGTATTTATTGAAACACTTAAAATCGGATGAAAAAGCTGCAAGAAAGAATACAAACTAAGCATGGCATATTTAGTAGTAAACAATGAGAGTATTGGTAGTAAGTAAGTACATTTTTCGTACTTGGTTGGACACACATTTCTTTCATCATCACGTACATTGTTTCAGTCAGATCAATTCAGTCCAGAAGATAGATAACATTATTACATAAAAGATTTAAAACAAGGAAAGTCCTTTCACTTAGATTTTAAAACTTAAAGGGTATAGTGCCTTTATGTAGGCGTTTCAAATCAGAGACTCTGCTTGAGTAAAATTGTCACCGGTTGAATTAAAAATATTTGGCTACGACATAAAGAACACTTCGTTATTGGTTTTAGGGCCCCTGTAATATACTTATTGGAATTGGCGGAGCCCCTTCGACATCTAGAACCTCAAGAACCATGACTAAAGCTCAGCCTGCGAGTTGATAAATAGGAATTGCACAATATCACACTAGTCTCTTGGTTTTGTTAAGGTCACTATCAACCTTGTTTGTAATTTCTCAGTCTTGATTACATAGCCCTTATCCTTATTTTGTGTTAGCTACTAATATATAATATTATTAGGAAATTCTGCCCGAATGTTGCTGAGCTTCCTCATGTAACGCAACATTTCACTTTCATTTGTGCCCTTTTCCTTTCGCCTCCAACTACCAGCAATTACTCGCGGGGTGGTGGTGGTGGTACACGTAAATAAATATTCGCCAATTCCTCGCTAAAATCAGAAACTTGCTTTCGCAAGACAACTGACCTTGCCAACAGTGCTCCAAGGGACTCCCGAGAGTATACGGGAAAGTCTCGGATTTCCGAAGCAGCCAAGAGTTGCTGCTGCTGGAGGTTGTCAACCTCCACATTATGGTGATTTTCTGGAGCAGCAGCAGATAATAATAGGCGACGCTCATTGTTGACAATCTCTTCTGCATCAACTTCCATTTGCTCCACATGGTTGTTCGCTGGATTAGCCTCGTTATTTCCGGGATTCTCCGGCCCTTCGTCTAGGTCAACCTGCCAGTCCATTGCCTCCTCCTAAAATCATTCCCAAATATTCACTATAAAAGCTTGTAAATATCCCGACATAATCTACTTGTAACATGAGTATAATAATTATGATGTCATAATAATAATAATAATAACGTTGATAAAGGCATTGATGAGGAGATCCTCCTCTAGTTGGTCTCGTGCAACAAGTGGGCTCATTCCCATGATTGGGTGTCCTTCTCCTCCGTGTTCCGTTACAGGATTTTGAGTAGGCTGTCGGTAGGATAACACCGTCAAATTAATATTAATACACATACCTATTTGCACTTCTCACAAGTTTTTTTTTGTCAAAAGTGGGAAAAACTCATTGTTTTTATTACCACATTTGGGGGAAGGTAATGATGATTATGATGACCACCCATCTTCTTGACCTTTTGCGAATCGCAATGTTAGGTTGCAATGCAATTATTTGGCAGCCTTGGTCTTTCATTCAGCAATAAATTAAATATTTTAAATAGAACAGAAGAGCACCCTGCTCTCCTCTTGTGCGGGGATCATCTGTGCGTGTGTGTAGTAGGTAGGTAGATAACAAAACAGAGTTTTTTTTTGCTGCTCCGATATGTTTGAGTGGCAGAGGTTCGCTCCATGCAGCACTTGTTTCTGTTTACCCTTTCTCCTTGTCTTAAGTGATGCAGACTCTGCAGGTAGGTGGAACATTTCTTCATATACATAACCTTAATAATAATATACATAGTGCAGCAGGTGGAGCGGGTGGAGAGGCAGGTTACAGGGCTCATCAATCATATCATCATATCAAGTGCATGTATGTGACATAATAATATGTGATAGAGTGCGTTAGAGACATTAGTGGTGTGGTGATAATAAGTATTATAATCCTGTAACTCCAGTCCCAACACCTCCTCCAACCAGTTGGGAATTGCAATCCCCCACCTCCACCAACAACATGTGGGATGAAAAGAGATAGATTATAATAATTGATCTACAAGATAAGAAGAAAAAGTGTCTCAAGACGTAGTTATAATATATAATTTGAAACAAATGGGTGCGAAAATGGAACACGATGGGAATGATGAGGAAGCCTGAGTTAGAGGAAGGCTATATATAATATATTTTACTTGTTTGTCTATTTGTGTTTAACCAAATGTTGAATTTTAATTTGATTTCAGAATGGACATGACACGTTTTTAAAATATGCAAAAAAATAAATTTTCGGCATTCATTTGAAGCTGAGGACGGGGACTCGAGTCCAGCATCAAAAGTACCATGCTGAAATCCTGTGACGATGACGGATGAGTGTAGTAGATAGATGGATGATGATGAAGAAGTTTATATGACTTAACGTCCACCTACACACCAGTAGATGGTGCCCTTAAGAATTGACTATCACGCTTATTTTGTGCAAAAATTTGATGAATGCAAAATAATTTGCAACAAAAATAGTGCCGAGAGCGGGATTCGATCCCTCGCCCGTTCGCCCAGAACCCGCGACGGTGACCACTACACCATGATCGAACTACTTGTTGCTTTATTCGATTATACCCACTACTGCACGTTCTAACTCTTAGCAATACCAGGTATTTTACTTGATTCTTTGTAAAACACTTCAGCGTGCATTAAACGAAAAGTGTGGATGGTGGTATGGCGATTCTTATGCACATTCAACTTCGATTTTAACGACAATTGCAGACGATTTGATGGCTCCAGGATGTGCTGCTAGAGTCATAGTGTTGTCAAGATGCAGTTCCATGCATACATTGTACAATCTGAAAATGTAAAACAATATCAAGTTGAATAAAAACATCAAAATGAACAATATATTTCGTAATTACTGTTTCAATAACTTATTTTACTTTAAAAAATCACACTTACCTTCTAATGATGGCATTTTAAAAGAAAAATTTCTCCAGCTTTACAATACGTCTTGATGTAGATATAGTTGGAAAAGTAAGAATGGAATGAAGTTTGTGACGGAAAAAGTAAACGAAAGAACTCCACACCACTTTTCATATTTTCGCTCCGACAAATTTGCATTTGGAAAAAGTATTTTTTTATTGCTAATTTTCATTTAAAGGATCATTTAGATCTGACTAGCATTGTAAATACATTCGTATGCAAGTAGACTCAATATTTGCATTTTAAAAATTATATTCTTTTGCATTTGTCATATTATAAAACAGCATGCCATCTTGACTGAGTCGAATAAAGTGCATGATATTATAAGCAAGTAACAAGTAGTTCGATCATGGTGTAGTGGTCACCGTCGCAGGTTCTGGGCGAATGGGCGAGGGATCGAATCCCGCTCTCGGCATTATTTTTGTTCCAAATTATTTTGCATTCATCAAATTTTTGCACAAAATAAGCGTGATGGTCAATTCTTAAGGGCACCATCTACTCACACCCACAATTATGATGATTGATGATTAACAATTAATACTATTATTAGCGCCAGTGGAATTATTATTGTAATTTGAATACGTAGTACCTCGAAGTGAAATAAATCAGTAGCGTACATGTCTCCATTAATTGCTAAATGAAAAGCAGCTGACTTATTTGTTTGTCATACTTTGATTTTTTATATTAATTTGTTAGTTTACACTTTGTATATTTTCTCGTGGACATTATACTTTTCGTCATCTCCACCTCCGCTTAGTAATCTGTGCAAACCGATTATAATGGCAATTATCTTCATTTAATTTAAAAGAAAAAATATCGGTCAGTATACCACCGAGAGAGTTTTACATAAAAACATCATAGAAAGTGTTCACTAGGATTTGATAGAAATAATGTAGCGATACGGTTTGGGAGAGTTATTTCTAATATGAGATATTTGTCTTATACAAAATAATTGTCAAAAGTTTCACTTTTAGAATGTCCAATCCAAAGATGTCAAATGTAAAATAAATATAATTAGATAATCAAAATAGTTTTATATATATTATATTTAGCTTTCTTGTTGTTTTTTGCAACAAATCTAAAAACAGGTTACATTTTTCTAATGTTGCGGTTGTGGACGACATCTTTGGATATCTCAGTGTGAACTATAAAGTTTTAAGACTACACGATAGGTCATAAGTCAACTTTAACTATTTCAGTTAGCCCACCCAAAATCTTTTATTGTGGAAGACTAATATCCGAGTGTATTACTTAAAATAATAATTATTTCAGTGGATGTGTTGGCAATTTAGATTCTTTCTGCGCTTTTTTGCATATACATGTGAGTCGGCAGATCCAATTTGCCTTCCTCTCTAGTACGAGCCTACATCCACATGCCACAGTAGTAACCAAATGCCATTTGCTCGACCGAAATAAGCAGAATAAAAAAGGACAAAGAAGAAATCAAGTGTTATACCGTTTTGTATGGTTACTCCAGCCGTAGCCATGTAGCATTTCTTTGATTTTCGACATTCCCTTCTTCATTTTATTCTTCGACCTCAACTCATCTCAACTGTAAGCGTAAAGCTTGTTTAGCGCCACCCTTCGCAATTAGATGCACAATATATATGAAGATGCAAATATGGAACATTTTTTCTTAGTGAAGGTACGCACGCAATACGTGCTCGCTTTTATTCAAAGCAGTTTTGCATAGAAGAGATGAATGTCCACGCACCATTTGATTAAAAACTGGAAAGGAAATTTAGCCTAGGTAAAATGTCAGTGAAGCAATTTGGGCTAGCAAAAATATTTTGTAAAACCTTTAATTGGATGGGCAAAATACTGATAAATTTGAATTCATTGCTAAGATGTCCAATTGAAATAAATCAGAATTGATCGTACCTGCATTTATATTAAAGGAAAAATAGTGGACATCTTTTGAGCATCCTGGTGATTTTTTATGCTTCTTTAGCGCTCAAGTATATATGCTGTCATTTTAAATACCATTATGTACTAAAAAATCTTTGGGGAATTCTAATACCACACATGAACTTCATAGCCTATTAGAAGAAATATTGCTTCAGTCCCCAGCTCTTCGATGAAGATTTTTCTGTATTGTAAAAATGTATGTTTTGAAGAATAAATTGAAACGTATTAAGCTTCAAGATATATTGGAATGATTTCAAGGGTCACTAATGCGCACGACAAATTGCTCATGGAAATAAGATGCTGTGATACCAAATATTTTGTCCAGTGTCAGTAGATTTGCTTCCGAGAGCGGACGCTAAAAGCGGAATTGCATTTTGCTCCACTGTGATTGGGACAAAGCGTACATCTTTTAGAGAATATTTTTTGTAGATTACAAACGTGTAAAAAAATTGCTGCAGAAAATATGCTCTGTTCCGTACATCTACAAAATGCAATATGCATTCTACAAAAGTTCAACGTAAGCTCCCAAATTACTATTCCCACATCATTTTTCCATCTGCAAAAAAATCTACAATGTATTCATGAGCATCGTGTAGAGTTCGCAAACAAGTAAGCTAAAATTTGACATTTCAAGTTTGCATAATATAATCTTTTAAATCCACTTTCCTTTATGTCCATGACCAATAATATGGGCAGACGAAAACCAAGTACAGTTTTTATACATACAATGTAATGGCAGTATAATACATACATTTAATGTCACTGATGCCGGTCCTGCGTCCACGTATATGTGTGTGTGAGAGTGCCATGTGTTCACATTGCAACCTGTTGTGATGTTGCCAAGAAATTCTCTGCTTCTCTAGTATGGATACTGAAAACGCCAAATAATAGAAGTAATTATGCATGGTTCAGTATGAAACTACGTCGGAATCTCGCATACGAACGTGTACTGACTACACGTAATGCCTGTGAGTAACATAGGAGCTGTGGTTTTAACAAGACGTTGAATAGTCTACTGCTTAAAGTGGCTTAAGTTGAATTAAAGGATTAGTCTCTTTCCTGCTTGATCCAGGGTGGTACGGTGTTTGTTTCCAGCTACATTCAGGTCTATTCTAGTAGCATGTTCAATATTTGATCGCATTGCTCACCCTAAACAATTTTTCTCCCTTGTCCGTTCATTCTATGCCAGGTCCCCCAAGGAAAGTTCCATTCACACCTGCATCTAATTTTTCAATGCATTTCAGTTTCTCAACTGATGTTTCCAAAATCCTGTAGGAATGAATTGACTGCATTTCGGTTTCTTCAGATTAGATTTCTAAATAATAAATATAGTCATTGTCACATCGACACATATCTGGAAAGTAAAGCTTGCATGTGAAAAAAAACTCGCGAATGCCGGACGTGGGTTGTGAGACACCGGGTCTGGGGGAAACAAACCTTGGGGAAAATATAAACACGGTCTACACCAAATTGATTGTGAGTAGAACGGCAGAAGAATGACTGTGGTAAAGTGAATATCCTTCCACCTTCGTCTTGTTCTCTTCACACATTGCTCACATTTACATATGATACATACATCTTCACTATACCTTATGTCTGTTTCTAAAAATTGCTTTTGCTGTACAGTTGAATCACGTATTTGTCTAAATTGAGTCACGAATGTAGGAACATATTTGATGCGCTCTCTTCATGTCGCTTTTGCTCAGGACGTAGGGGGTCGCAATTATCTTGCATCCTGTATTAATCCAATGGATGCAGATATAATTGATAATCTTTCGCTGAATTTTGCACTATTCATGTTTAAATCATTATTACAATTGGTTAAGATTTTTTTCGCGAGGAAAATTCTTGGGTGAATGAACATTTAAAATAGAGAGAGATACTTTCAGTAACTCCAATTCCGTTCCATGATTCAATTATTACAAAAAAGCTCCAGCAATTATTATGCCTTCTATTTGTTTAGAGTCTTCCGGATCTTTGGGAAACAAGCACGGGGATAAAATTTTTAAGCTTGCTGTGTATGTCATGGAAAGCGATTTTCAAATTATCCCTATTTTTATGAATTTTCTATTTCTAGGATGCAGCCAGCGAACCCAAAGCGCAGGCCATTAGGACATCATCAGTTCCGACATGTGGTAAACACAAAATAGTGGTTATTTTAATAAAACTTTTATATCCATTTCGCGTCGTTTCAACATTGCAACAATATAGTTTTTATAATTTTGGAAATCCTTTGCTGATTAATTTTTAGAGTCAACGGCAACGGTGCTGCACGCTGCAAGAACAAACTGCAAACATAAATAACTTACAATTAGTAGGTGGCCTTTGAAGCTGCAAAATGGAGTCACTGCCAATTGTCAATCCCTCCGAAGGATAGCCTGAGTCCGCAGGGAGGCGACGTGACGGGGAGAGAAAGTGATGTCAGTGTGACAGAGTAATCAGTAGGAAGAGGACAAAGTTTGGCTTATTTCCGAGCGTATTTCCTTAATATTGCATTAGACCTTAGTCCTAATATTTTAACTAAAACGAATTTGTGATAAATCCTATATTATCTGTTTTCAGAATCAATGAATCACTTTTGGGACTACATTGAAAGATTTACAAAATGGCGACTAGTACGATTTGATGTTGACAACAGCAGCAGACTCGAATAGCCAGGCGGGTTTAGCACTAGATACAAATAAAAGGTTATTCTGAAAGAAATGCGCGTAGCATGAAGAAATTGCGAGTTCAAGCCCAAGAGAAATACCTGGTCCTATTTAGAAGCTAGCATAAATGACATAAAAATGATCCTTTTCAACTACATGCAAATTGGTTTTCCCATTTTCCTTTAATAAGTAATATTATATTCTGTGACAAGTTCCAAGAGTCTGGAGTAAAAGGGTGAAGTAAGTGGGAAGGTTATCCTTCTTGGAATAATATCGACTCGGCTCGCAGGTCTTTAAGAGGAACAATGTTCTTGTTTTTTGTATCGCTAGCAGATGCAGTGATGTTGTGCGACCGTTTTAATAACTGAATATACATGCGAGCTAAATAATGAATCGAGTCTTTCCAGAAAGTAAGTTTTATTTTAAATCATAAGTGAGGTAGGACTGTGGCTGCGTGGCTGTTGACTGTGTATAATTAGGACACGTTTTTGTACTTGTAGCTAGAATATTGATTTATTTGCTAATTGGGCGAGAGAGTGTCGCATATAATATATTAGATGAATATTATATTAATGTGGTAGATCGTGGTTTAGTTTGAATGCTAAAATAATATTTTAAATATGTAAATTGGAAAAAACTAGAGTTAACACCCTTAAGTTTTAACGAATATTGTAGAATAAAATACGGTGGCTATAAGCTCGGATTTTTAATATAAATTCAGTTATTCTTCAGCTTGTTTAAATAAGTTTTTATTGTCGCATCTGGACAGGGATTCCTTCTGAACCTTCAGAG
>JAANSN010006155.1:0-11045 GCA_036850665.1 Dicranocentrus wangi
GTGTCCGCGCAATTTTGAGTTATAATTAGTCGCAAGTTGTCACATCTAATGACATTGCAAGTCTATTTTGTGATTTAATGCGTTGCGGTAGGGTATTGCGTATTGTAGGTCAACATACTCGAATTTTCCACCTTTGAGTCATCTCTATCAGAGAGATGTCCTCTTTGTTTGATACAGTAGCAAGTAGACGGGTTTCATAAGAATGTGTCAAAAAGGAATGAGGTCCGCATACATAAACAGACTCTGCATACAGAGAATATCCCCGGAAGGATTTTTTATATAACCATCGCTCTCCACTATCATCATGAATCATCATGTGTAATGGTAAGCGATGATTCGCTTATGTTGGAGCATATACCCGTATACGTACGGCGACTGAACCACGAAAAACTCTAAAGGCAAGCCGTAGTGTAGACAATGGGGTAACGGAAGAATGCGTAAGCACATTCCGTGCTTATTACTTTTGTGCTACATATTTCGCGTTGCGTTGTTTCGATATTGGAATTTTTATAGACTGCGGGCAGCAGGCAAAGTCATATAGTGCTGAAACTGGTTTACTAATGGTATTCGTGTACATGCATTCTTTTGGTTCGTATAGAAATTTAACCATTTAGCGATAATTATAAGACGGATTCATTCGGACTGTTCGACAAGTTCAGCATTTTTATAAGGGAAACAAAAATGCTAACTTATAAAATCATTAGGATTTGATTGAAGTGTCATGGACCACATTAGATTTCAGGTAGCATTAGATAACATGAAAGAAAAATAGTATCAATGCTGCGGAAATTTTTTATTTTTTACGCTTCATTGTACGATTATGAATTGCTGTAAGAAAATTATATATAACTTCACATATCTCATAGATATTGTATTCCAGTTGTATCCTAGTCATGGAAGTCGTGGTATGTTATTAGCATTCTTCGCGAACTTTTCTCTCCGAAATTCCATTACAGCTTTGATTCCCATTTATGGAATAACCAGGCCATAGCCACATAGTAAATCAAGTTAGTGCTCGATGAGGTATCCTTTATGTGAAAATGATTGTACTGTATGTCACATCTTCGCCTCTAGAGCATGGCAATATAAAAATCTATATTTTACGAGCAAACTGTCGTATGTTCAGCTGGCACTGGATAGCTAGGTAAATAAATAGTAGAGTCTTGAATCGAAATTGAATCTCTCCAGAATACAGACAGAATGTAGACTATTGACTAGACCCGTTGGAGTCAATAATCTATAAATGATTAGGCTTTAAATGTACTACGGTCCACCGGCGGTCTGTTAAAATGTAAATAAAAGACTAGATGTAGAACCTAAGCTGGATTCAGTGGACGTTTTCTTCTCTACAAACTGTGATGATGTGTGCGCCAAGTATACTTGCACTTCAAGCATTAAAAATTCATAAAATCAATCTGCTTCTATTCATATTTTACAAAGTGGGTTAATATGACGCGTATCTTTTAAGGCAGAAAATATAGCTACCGTATTTAACAATCGTGTCGTTTCAATTTTCAGAAAAACATCTACAAATATCAGAATTTGATGCGTTCATCCAAACGTCCGGAAGTGATTCTCAAGGAATTAAAGGTAAGCCAGAGTCAGGAAAAATATACCATTACCCCAAAGCATGAATTATGTTGCTATTTGTACAGTTGGCTGTCACAGGCCGTGTGGCTGTGTGACTATGCGCTCCTTTTGTCGACGCAAATAGATCTCGAATTTATATTTCCCTATCATTTCACGCTCAACTTATGAATTTTTCACAGTTGTATTCACATCTTCAGATCTGGAGACTTGTCGTATATTTTACGTCTTGAGGCATTCAATTTCTGAGTTTTCATGAAAATGCGCGTATTTTCACCTAAATCATATAGAAATGGTTAAGCCCTTTTACTATATCTATATCATCGCGCATTTCTCAATTGTTGTTATTCCCTGCAAAGCTGTCTGTCTGTAGTAAATTTAATCTGACATCATGGGAATTGCAATTTGGAAAGAAAACATACTCACAAGGAGCACTAGTGTCAGTGTAAAGGCTCGTAAATAAATATACAGAGAAACGTGTACTCCTTTTCTAGATAGGCACAATGCACTTTCCACGTTTCACGTACCCAATTTAATACTGTTTCTTAACCTAACCTTGTTTGTCTCAACAAGATGGGAAAAGAATGTCACTTTCCCCCTCGTCTCCAAAAAAGTTGTTCGGTTCATATTATTTACAAACAGGAACACACAGCAGTCTCCTCCACCACGCTATGATCAAGATCAGCGTTTACGGAATCGGCTACCAAAGTAATATGTACCTTTAAAATACACCAAGCATTAAAAAGAACTGTTTAGGCGCATTTTTGAGTAGGTAGGCACGTTGTGCTTATATTTATAAATATAAATTATACACTACCTTTCTCAATTCAGCTTAACGCATACAAAGGATTCATATACAGTCTACAGCACATTCGTAAATTATTCACGATTGTCAGCACAAAGCGGGTTTACATCTCTTTACATTATTCCCCACCAGATTATATTCCCTTAACTCTAAACCAAAAAATGTACCCTGGTGTACTGTACAACTCAAAAATATAGCATACTATTATTATGTACCAATAGTAATCATTACGCCATTACTTCAAAAACGAACAACTCATTATCCCTACGATGAAAGCGGTAATAGGTAAACTGGAGAACATGTCAGAATATAGTAAGCTAAAGCCACATAAAAGCAACATAGGCATAACAGTGGATTATTCTCATCTAGCTGAATAAAGGCTTTCATTCAGATCCACTAAGCTATCTAGGTAGGTTTAGTTAGATAACCTCTACAGTGGGTGGGTAATTGTTTGTGTATTTTTATCATTACGGTGATTTCAGCGGGCTTCAACACAATAGGGAATAGTCTTTGTCACATAATTTAATTTGCGAGCGACTTCATAGGTTGAGCGAAAGCAAACGAAATATTTATTTGGATATAATAAAATTAGTGATAAGTTTGCTCCTAAGCTTCATGCGATGGACAAGGGCAAGGGGGTAGAACAATAGCATACAACTAACACAAAATCAAGCTACACGTGCTTTGATCGATCAAGTTTCATGTAGACCTTTAGCAGGAGTGAAAGTCTAGAGTAAATTAACTGTTAGCTGAAAATCCCGACGTACGTGCGTCAAAACATGTATATCTTTCAAACATTTGTGGTGACAGGAAATTCTCATTCTGAAAGATGATAACTTTATTAAGTTGTGATTAAAGATGTTTAAGGAATTCATGTTAATGTAACCAAATAGTGAATACAAGGAATAACCAAGGTGTAAAGTATAAATATTTGAAAGTATTTGGAACGTTGGAAATAGCTAGGCGTAAGTGTTCGTTTTTTCTGGAAGTGATCAATTTATGTTTTCGTACCCAAATATGGTGATTGTTACAGTAAAGAAATAGAATACGTGCACCGAGGCGAATGCAAGGAAGACCTATTCCATCAACGACTTTGTCAACAATAAATCTTACTTATATACCTACCGTAGTCTTGTGCGTACGCTCTTTTCCCAATATTCATGCACTTAATTACATACATACAACATTTTTAGTCAACAATGAGCCGTATGAAGACTTTTTTATACCTAACACTGATCTTGAATGAGCGCTAAGTGTACAAGATATTTTTCTAATAAAAGAAACGGTTCAACATGCAACACACTTTCCCTTTAACCATGTTTTTACCGAATCGGGAAACGTAAGTAATGAACCAGTCATGGCTTTATATGTGAAGGTAATAATTAAATATTGTTCCTTGAAAAGTATTACATCTCGCCGATAGTTATCTAAAGCATACAAGTACACAAATCTTAACCAAGTCCACTTATACTGTCTTGCACTCTCTCCTATTATCAAGTTACATATCAGCAGGAGGTTTTTGTATAGCTTCAAATCTTAGGATAATCTGCTGTTTACTCAACCAAATAGAAACGGGAAAGTAAGTATATATGAACCTGATTCGTGGAACGTTCATCTTATCCTAGTCAAGCCGCACAGTTTTCGGAATACATGCATATTATGTCATGCACATTTTTTACATTAAAGACGTGTGCTCACAAAAGGCAATTAACTTTTCTAATCATGATCCTCATCTCAGACAAAATACGTTTTCATTTTCTTTATAATACAGGTTTTTGTTTTTCAACGGGATTCTCCTGGCATAGTCTTGAATCTGTCTTGTGAACATGAGATATTCAACAACAACAAAGAACTTACCAAAAACCATTTACATTTAGCATTTTATTTTGTTTCGCATACGAATACGAATACAACCTATTGTATATAAAATAGAATGATACTGTTGGCCTTCTCTTCCAAGGGCGAATGGTAACTGACTTCTTTCAGTATGCTTAGGTTTTGCTATTTCATTCCTGAGCACAACCGACTGAAGACTAAATGAGTATTTTTAATTAAAGGGAAGATGAACTCCACAAGTAATTAATATTTTAGTACAAATAATGCAAACAGAAATAAAAAAACGTCATTATAGACCCTGCTGGGCTGTTATATTATTCAGTGAAAGTAGAAGATTGAACTTGACTGTTTATAGTTTATCGGTTGCAATGGGAAGTCAATGAAACCCTGACATATTATTGTTGGTTATTCATGTTGATTTTATGAGACTAGATGAGGTGTATAGGACTAGAATCTCTACAAAATGCATTAAACCCCGGCTATTATGGATCGGAAAAATAAGTTATATGTATGCATGCCGTCTAAAATGAGTATGAGCACGTTATGTAGAATAATGGAGTTTTGAAATTAAGTTCCACGAGTTCAATAATACCGACCTTCATCATAACGTTCGACACTCCCTGTTTCTTTGTTTCTACACTTGTTTTAGTACTTTATTGATAGCGAGAAAATCATTTTAGGTTTGGGGTTGTGATCATTACAATCAACGAAAATTATTATTGCTGGTGTAATTAGTATTAGTATTTCTTGTTGGTACATGTGAAATGAAATAGTGTAAATATTCAAACAGTAAGAGCTCAGTGCGTAATTGGTTATAATATCTTTAGTTATTTCCAATTCGCCAAAGAAGGGACTATACACTTCGCCAAAGTTGAGTATTCGGATAGGAAGTGCTAAAACTGGCTTAAAGCTTTACCTAGCTTGGTATTGCAGGTAACAAGCATTCAGTAAGCTTCTGGAGCTTCATTAAGAAGTTGACCAAGATAACAAGGGTGGTAGTTCGCTGGAGCCTTGTCTGCATGGTAGGTTGTGGTGGTGAAAGTCATTCCAAATGATTACCATCAAGGTACAAAGTGTGTTGTAGAGTTATACCAAAACTGATTAGGATTTTTTACGACCCAGGACCAAATAGCTCTTTAGGTTAGAGCACTCAACACTAATTTATATGGTAATATTATGATAACAAGTCGAGTAGTAATATGTATACTTCACTGATAAAAGTTCGCATCGCATAGGTTCACTCCTCCCGGATCGGTTGTACCCACTTCTCTCTCATAGCCATATTACCAAGTATGGTTTATTATCGCCACAATGTTGCGGTTACATGTAACCATATTCGTGAAATTATATTATGAAGAATATCACCATACTACTACTCACAGATAATAATTCATTTTATACAAAAGAAAGGATGATTGACTCTGCTCTATTTTCCGGGAAATGGCCTATTATTATTTTTAACTCGTATATATGTCCTTACTAACATTGTAGATATTACATCGTCTACCCAATAAATCAGGACAGGAAAGAATGAACTTTATTCTCAACGGTTACTTGATATAGTTCCTCTTATCATAACGTTCATACTTAATGATTTGTGATGATGATACAGCATTATTTCGTAATAACTACAATAGCTTCCATATTTCATATAACTAGATGAAGATGATACTGAGCAAGGGGAGGAGTCTAAAAGTGCACTAAATTACTTTTTGCGTAATAATGTGTGATGAATCGAAGGGGAGTTTTTTGTGCAAACATACATCACTATCATCATCTAAAATGACATGACTAACCGCGAAAGGAAGAATAAAGAAACAGGAAGTACGTTATGGTCTAAGGATGGAATGTGGAAGGAAACTGATAGTGTAAGACCAAGAAGTGTTCACCAAACACGTATTAATGTACTTGTACCTCAAGAACCTCACATCAGACTCGAGCCTCAAACGACCCACTCGTCGTAGCTATAGTCAAATATTAATCTATTGAGTATATTTATATAACGATGTAAAGAGCAGAAGATGTTGGGAAGTATTTGTACGTACATATTTACAAATGCTCATTTCGGCGTACAATGAACGATTTACTTTATATATTTATGCCACGTCTTCACTCTGTTATTACAAATATTACTTCACTTTCACAAATGGAAAGGTCATTAATATTGATTCCCATTAGATCTTATCAGTGTGTTTGACTAGGAAGCTTTTTCTCCTTTCTCACGGTAGATTGTCCCTTGGATTCTCATTCTTTTCTCCTTTGTGTGGTCCACCTCCTGCAAGCATTATTTCTCCGTGTGTAAGCGATATGTTGGAGTCAAGAGGGGAAGCGAGAGGGAAAGCTATGTCACCTTACCTTTTTCAGTATAAACATATATGTAAAACGCAAGAAGATTTTCGTTAAACGGATCCATATAATACAGTTTGCATTGCTTTCAAGCAGCCCTTTCTTTCTATTACCAAAGTAAACTAGGTTTTAAAAATACCAGGCTAGGCGTGGTTCAATCTCCACACATGGCTATTTAAATGCATTCATCTCGCAGCTTTCTCATCTTGACTCAATCCTATCCCATGTTCCATCCATATGCCAAAAAGGTTTTCTTGAGGAGAGTCATCCTATCAGCAAATCTGTGTGTGCATGTGTCTGAGCATGCGACAATGAAAGGGTGTACGCAGCCAAATTGAAAACAAAGTATGCACATATAAATATTATATCTCGTGCAAGTATACTTTGAGTTTCATACAAAGCACAAAACATAAGTTTCCATTTTATTATAGAGGATGTCTTGGTGCTGTAAGCCTTCAGATAAAAAATACACCTTTTCTCATTGAACATGGGTGAGTAAAGGTTTGCTGCTCCTGACGGCTCTCAATCATTTCATTTCCTCTACATGTGGCACAAAAAATTATTTCCTTCTCCTTTGCCTTTTATTCTTAAGAGATGCATGCCTTCGTGCCATGCCATGCAACTTAGAGTCGAATTCAAAGCTCGGATTGTTGTAAAGGTAGTGTTCGTTCACTCCAGCGTTCACCTGCCTACAGCCCAAAACTGCCAACTAGTGCAAAGTTTCCATTATACACAATCTTACGATTAGAGCAATATACCTACGTGTAAGTTCGGGTAGATATGAATCAGTAGGATTTTCGTGTCCAAGCAGGTATCCTCCTTCGAGAATTCCGTTTAATTTTAACATGGGTCATTATAATGATTTTATTATATATGCCATATGGACGTAGTGAAGGGATGTCAGTGTGTTCTAGGAAAACTACCTATTCCGGTTTTGGTTGGGAGTGGGGAATAATGAGAACTGTTCCGTTCCGTTCGTGTTGTATTTTGCCCCAGATTCTTTTGGCAAACAGTTACGGTTACAGTATCTTTGCCAATATTAAAGCCAATCCTTGCAGGTCGACATACTTGACCTTTATTGAGAAGTATTTCCGCATTAAGTGAGGAGGGTCTCTCTTCTATTAAACACAAAATTGACATACGTGCATATGCATGCATTGTTACAAGAATTTAATGGAAAAGACACATTAAACAGATCGACAAGCATCTTCGATTCCATTTCACACTAGTCTGTCGCATTAACATAGGTAGTTGAATGGTTAGTAAGCACTCACACACACCCCAGTTGATTTGAAAATACAGAAAGTTGAATAATTTGATTATATTGGGAGTAATTTCCGAAATTTCTGTTAAAGTGAAAAGGAAATGGATCACCTGTGTAGTTTCTCATCTCATATCGTATAACCGAACAAAGAGACAGGCTTATTTGATTTTTTAGCATATCGGCTTTATACAAATAATGAGTAAACGTATATAATATATCTATATATAAGATACGTTATACAACGGAATGAAAATGAAAATCAAGAGCTCTTTTAACTCAAGCATAGCACTTGATCTATAATGGGTTCACTGGTGTTGATGCTAGCAGTTAATATATTTTGCTATTATGTCTTATGTTTGTACATCTGAGATGACTAACAGAGAAAGCTGTAGCGAACGCACGGGCTGGTAATAGCTGATGTACATAGTGAAAGTGAACCTAAGGACATTGCCGGATCGAATGCCATTCATAAACTTTATATATGCTAGTCCTCCTTTTTCTTGCACACCCTAAAATTGACAGTGACTGAATGGCACTTACGGCAAACTTAGCATATTATATTTCCACAGAGAAAGGATTCTCGTGAAGATACTATTCAACTATGAGGCGTACCGTTAAGTATGCAGAGGGGTGGCACTCAATGCTTAAAGATGGAAGACTTTTGTGATCAATGGAGTTTGTTGTCGACATCCAGAATCCAGAATCTATTTAAAATACATTGAAATTTTAGCCGTGAAATTTTTTATAGCGATTCAAGATTTACTTTGAGTAAAACGAATGCTAAATTCACTACGGTAAAATTATGCCTCGACAGTTCTCAAAGTTCTATGATTGTCAAATCGACACGAGCATTTCCACGTTATACAGGAAATGGGCAGAGAAAGTAAGAAAGTTACCATCGCCATACATACACTCTACGGCAGCTGATTACGTTCCAGTTTCCAATATCTGCGTTGCAAAAGTGTCAAATTCATGCATAATGGTTGTGCGGAGAATCGAGTAAATATACATAAAAGCCAGTTCGTTACTTTGAAGCTTTGACAGCAGAAAATGCAAAACTCGGCAACTACGACTTCTTAAAGCAACTGCAACTAATCGCAAGAGTAAGTATTCAAGTTGAAAAGACGTAAAGACCCGTTTCATTTCAAACTTCTTGATATCATTATGGCGTGTGTAGGTAACTGAACTGTTATATTGAGATTTTAAAGGAGCAAGCAGGCAGGGGTTGCACTCGAGAAAATTGAAACCAAGTGTAGGCATGTTGCCGAATCTTACATTTTATTTACTGCCAGTGTTGTGTCAGTCATACATAGCGTATTGAAGAGGGCTGCTAGAAAAGTTGTATTTGTAGCTTACACAAATACAATCAAACCACAATTGCTTCCGTCATGTGCTGCTGCTGCGCGGCTAAGCTATCAGCCTATAGTGTAGGTAATGCGCCAATTTAACTATACTATATCTAATTTGAACTGAGATCGCGTATAATTAAGTTTGCACTTGCCCTTATACGCAATGATATATCTAGTTTGTTTTAAATCTGGATGCAAATCACGCTTCGAAAATTTAAGTGTGCAAACCTAAAAACGTAGTAGTAGAGAAACTCATTGCCCCTATAAATCAGCCTGTCCTAATAGTTCCCTTTTTCGTGGAACTCTGTGTGTCAAAATTTAATATCAGGATAAAGGACGTAATTAAGGCATAGATATACACTTTCGAGTTTCCGTCTTCAGCATGAGACTACGAAACAGTTTGTCTCTTTGTCTGCTTCCATCTGATAAAGTATGTACCAGACGGAACACGTCTCTTGAAAAAGTGACAATATCTTCATTCACAAGAAAAGTAGTGTATTGCCAAAGGTACTCGACAAAGTTGGATTCGCAGTAAACCAAATTAATGCTTGGAAGGAAGGTAGAGGAACGTGTGCCGCCACGGTATAGAAAAAAATTGGGTAGTGGTTGAAAGGGAGAAAAAACTTACGTACACTTTTATTCAGTCTATCTTCAAGTAGTACTTAGTGCTTAAGTTTTCCAAGTTTCGTGGAAAGAAAAAGTCTTTAAATGATGCCCTTTTTGTATCTGAGACAAATCTTTTGGCAACCACCCCACTTCTCTTTCCCTAATGCTTTAGCCAGCCTCCCAAGTGCAGACCCCCCATTCGTCTTTGTCAATTTAAAGACTGGTGACATCTTTTCTCTCCTCTCGTTTCACGAATGCCAGCAACTGCTACCAGTAGACAGCGGAGCAATATAAAGGCTTCTGGTATAACGTCGAACATCAGTGAGTGAGTGTCACAATAACACTATATGAGGAGTATGTAGATGTAATAGTAGCAGTAGTAACTCTTGGTTCTGTACATTCTCTGGCGGCAGAACTTGCTTTTAAGTGGGATTTATCTTGAAGGGTCTGGTTTTGCTGGGTGAGTCTCATTGGAGATTAAAATCAGAGTCATCCCAGTACTACTAGGGTTGAATGAAAATGAACAATGTTTCACTTAAACAAGTCAACCACCGATAAACAAGGCGTTTTGTTTGGGTTTTGTAACAAAACATGTATCGTGTTGCTTCATGGAAATCGGGTAACATGCCTTATATAAGTCGGCTTTTGGATACAAAATGGGAAATTATGAAAACTGCCACTAACTCTATGCACACGATATTGGAAACGTCTGCAAATCTATACTAATAATCAAGCTAATCTACCGCGTAGTCAAATCAGACTAGTAAGAAAATATCTACCGCGTATCGAAAATGGAGTTTATTTTCAAGGATGTTCCATTGATAAATGATAACATGAACTCGGAAAGACACTTTTGCCACAGAATGAAACTCGGGAGAAAGCTCTTTTCTAAACTAATTGTATGAATTAAATCATACGGGTTCATCATTCCTAGTGTTAAAAAAGCGCATCATTCAAGTAATGCATGCATAGACGTAAAAATGACCTCTCAATTCTACAAGAATATATTGCGATATTGTCACTAACTCTTTAACCCATGATATTTCATTGTATATATTATGTTATGTTTCTTTAAGACTGTATTAGGTGTCAACGTGGGAAGGGGTTATGGGGCAGTCTGAGTTACTTTTCTCAAGGCGAGTTTTGATTCTTTTTTTGCAAACGCTCATATTTTAAAGGTAGAAGGGCCATTTTAAATTCCGAGCTGGACGAAATTATGTCAGAAATCTGGAGATTACGAAAATGTAAAAAT
>JAANSN010006156.1:0-11041 GCA_036850665.1 Dicranocentrus wangi
CCGAGGTATGACCCTTCTGTACAGTATGCTTCAATTAGAATTTGAAAAAGTCAAACAGTTTTGTAGTTATGTTGTTCACGGCCGGATGGCCGGGATGGCCAGACTGACATTACGATCTTAATAAGTGCCTCAATTGATCGGCACTTAATAACTACCGACAAGAAAAATTGTGTGTTCGCCTTCCACAATGCCAAAGTTGGAATGGACGGGAATGTTATTACCACAACTTGGTTTTTAAGGACCCTTGTTGAAGAGGTATGTATTATGTATACGTGGGATATATAGTCCGTCATCTATCACGCCTGACTGCTGGAAATACAATTAAAATGCCACTTTTCTTCCTTCCATTGGTTTAGATTGAAAAGAGTGAATTTCGCCAGCGCAATACCCGAACATGCCGAAAGCCCATTTGTTGTCAAACTATTTGAAGGACATGTCTATGTCTCTCCCGTCGCACAGTTGAATGAGCCGATGAAAGTGACACTGTGGTTAGGTAAAGGGCAACTGCCCCTTCCCCGTTCATCCAGAAGGGCTCTCCAGTTCGAAAATCTTACGCCGTCTAAGAGACGATGGACTGACGGTTTTAATAACGGCCTTCTACGTAAGTTTTGTGAATGATCATGACGATTACTTTTTTAAATCTACTATATTGTTATCTCAAGACAACATTGTATCAATACGCGGGTGACATTGAAGGGATAACTGGCCAAGAAAACCCGAACTCGTTCACCAGCGTGGAAACGCAGAAAACATCCGACGTGTGTTCCATACTTGAGGTGGATAGCATGCATGCGCCAATCAATGTTACCAAACTCATGTTATGAATCTGATGACGAGGCATCTCAACAGTCTCAGAGTAAGACTGTGACTTATACAAATTGGGAAAATGTGGTTCACTAATCACTGCTCATGTCACTCTTTACATTACGTTTTGTAGCCGTGTACGACTTTGTGGAAAATAGAACACCTTTGGTCGTGGAAGTCGTGTCATCCGAAGGGTTTATGGATGTTAAGAAAGCTGTAAGTATCAGTTTTAATGGTTGTCATCATCATTTGTCATGTGATAACATGCAATAAGTAATAACAATAAATTGAAACTTTGCAAATTCATGTATGCAGTATGAAATGAGGTCAATCCCCCGGGGTTATGTTTTGATAATCGAAAACGTGGAGTTTGTAAGCAAGTCCAAACCTCGATAGGGTAGTCAATATGACGTTGGTTATTTGGAAAAATTCTTTCAAAGTTGCTATTTTGAAGTGTTTACTCATACCAACGTAGTCTCAACGGTAAACCGCTGATGTATTTAGCTAACCAGTTGATTTAATTTCAATTACATATGCATCAGATCAGAAAACATAATTTGTTTCTCTTTTGATTGCAGGAGTTACCCAACGTCCTATCAACTTTCAAACAGAAATTCGATACACGGGTGAATGCTTGCGTTGTAGTTCTTCTGAGCCACGGAAGCCATACGGCAATGGAAATGTCGAATGGTACAATAGTTAACCTGTACAGTGAGATTTTCTACAAGTTCAGTGATACTCATTTCCCTGCGATGAGGAAAAAGCCGAAGATTTTTATCTGCCAGCTATGTCAAAACTTTAGGACCTCGACAAGCACAATTGAACTGCCTTTAGCACAATCCTGTGATTTACAAGATGTCCTAATATGCTTCCCCGCTCTTCCAGGGTTTGAGGCACAAAGGGATATTTTTAAGGGAACCCACTTCATTTACGTTTTGATTCATGTTATGATGAGGAGGGCTCATAATACGGATTTCGTAACAATGTTGGAAATGGTACGTGACGTGGAATATGAAAATAGACTTGGGCTATGCGTTTGAATGTCGACGATAAATCAATCCAATATATACGAGGAATTGTTTGTGTTCTATCATAGGTGCGAAGTAACTTATCCTCGTCCTCCATAATGAAGACAAGGGAAAATTATGTCCAACAGCCAACATGGACACCTCATGGCTTCAGGAAAAAGCTATATTTCAACCCTGGAATACCGAAACTCGCGTAATTAACTTCTACTGGCTTGTCTAGATTTATATGTGTTTCAATTCAAAATAGTGTTCTAATATGTATTTTCTAACTTAATCCTCCTTTCAATATTTACTTTATTTACAAGTAAATCACACTTAATACACATTACAATCATGTTATATTCCTGGAAAAGGTTCTTTAGCATTAAATAAAATCCTGAAGTCCATCACATATGCTGATTCCGCTGATTCACGGCTCCATTCAATTAATTCAATTTCAATTCTTCTTCCACCTGAAGCGGTCTTCCAAAAATTGCCAGGATACTCACAATCACATTAGAACAATCCATAACATTCGTAATACTCATGAAACCCGAAAGGCGATATCGAATCTTTACCTGTCGTCTTTGATGAAGCCTTCGCAAGTGATGATTAGATGTCTCTTGAGCAAAACTAATCGCATTCCATCCTGTTTGCATTGGATTCCAATCCAACGTGACTATAATGTACTCGCAACAAGCAGAATATCAAAGCAATCAGGACGGAGGAGCACCGACCGGAGCTCCCAACAACGGAGGCATCCCTTCGCAATCAGGAGTTGGTGGTGGTGGTGGTGTCCCTCCTCAACCCCAAATGGGGTCGCAGACTGTTACTGTATATAACGGAGCCCAACCCGTAGTTGTCATGAACCAAAGGGCCAACTTTCCACCTTGTTGGTTGTGCAAGTTGCCTCCTGAGAGTGGGACTCAAATATTTTTTATCGTAGATGTGGTTAGTTGCAGACAGTCTCTTTCAAAAACATAAATCAAAACGCTCCTTATCGCCTTTCTAGGATATAAAAATCCTCATGCATTTTACAATAGGTACTAGCGTGCCTTTTGACAATTTCTAACTTTGCACTGGTGGCAGGGGTCTCCCGTATAAGTGCGTATCTTATACCATTCCTTAACGGTAAGCGTTACACACTATGAAAATGACTTGGCATGCCGTATGAAATGTAGCAACATGACAAGATGGCACCTCAAACCTGAATTTATTTCATTTGACGCAGTGGACTGCCCCTTAAATAATAAATGGATGACAGCGTATCAAATCAATACAGCAGCGTGTACACTATACGCGATTGGATCGATTATTACTACGATTGGCGTTTTAAAAGTAACTCGCTTAAAATTGACCAAATTACAAACCCCGTTTTCCAAAACATCATAAAATATGATTATCTAATTGCAGCGAATGTTACCGTTGCTTTATGCATATCCAGTCGGCGTTGCATGTAAAGTGCTGCTGAACATCACGAGCAGCATAATAATAATAGCAAGTTGTAACGCCTTTTCAGTGGTACTGGGTCCCTTAGTAAGTATCCTCTGGTACGCCTATGGACTCTGGATAGTTTACTCTTTCCGGTATTATCTTAGGAAGAGCGGACAAACAGGAAACGAAACGATCCAAGCCTCGCCGTTACCCCCTGGACCAACAACAGAGAACATTCCTAATTTGACCGTGTAGCTCATGTGCCCCACCCAACTACCTGGAGTCGGCAACTCTGACAACGCGTGGTGCCCCCAGTGTCATGTGATATCCTCTTTTACAAACTATCATATTCTTGTTCTGGTTCTAACTAGTTCCGACTAAATAAATTTGCGTTTCTTTCGGCTCACTTGTAAATGTAAAGGGTTACTTTAGGAAAGCTCGTGACACTAAAATTTCGTTTATAAACCTCTTAAAGCCTAAAAATGATGACCAATTTATGGTAATCTTTGTCAACTGTTTCGTTGTTTCTAATCAAACAAATTAAAAAATTAAGGGTTAAGAGAATTCTCTATTTATTCAAGATTTACGATGATGCATGTCAGTCATATTTGTGTCATATATGAGTACTATATTTAAGCGCGATTAAGCGTTAGCAGATAAAGCAGACTCCTGCTCTGATCGAGCGTCCGTCCGTTCTGGACCATATTTACATGCTTTGTTAAATTTAATTTTAACATCCGAATTTTCTTCAGTTCGAATCCAACCCACGACTAAGGAGGAACCTACGACATGGGGTGGTCGTTTTTGAAGTAAAATGCAATGTACTTGTTTCTCGTAGTCCAGTATCGTATCGTATGTCTATATGGCTGAAGTGGTTGTTTTCAAAAATTGCCATGATACTCAGACTCAGCAGTTGCATTAAAAAGCCTGGTTCTGAGTCTGCTGTTCCAGTTCCGTCCATAGCTTTCATCTCTCATTACATCAATAATCTGCATCTGCATACAAGTACAATATTCCTCATGAACCTGTGTAATGACTAGATGTCTGAAGTAAAGTAAAACTAGTTCTATTTCATCCTACTTGCATCCCAAATCCCATCGTGACGACAATGTACGCACAATACCCGAGCAATCAGTATGGAGGAGTATCAGTTGGAGCCCCTTACCAAGGAGGTATCCCTTCACAATCAGGAGTTCCATATTACGGTGGTGTCCCTTCTCAACCCCAAATATACTCTGGTCGTGTCCCTTCACAAACGGTTACTCCATACAACGGTGCCCAACCCGTAATTGCCATTGGCCAAAGGCCCAAATTTCCACCGTGCGGGTGTTGTGGATGTTCCCCTGAGTCTGGAGCAAGAATAGTTTTTGCTATAGATGCGGTTAGTGACACATATTCTCTTTCAAGACAATTGTAACGTTCGTTATCACATTTCAAAGATACTGAAATCACCAGGCCCTTTAAAACAGATACTATCATTTATTGGCGCAATCAGTAGTATTTCAGTGATCTCAGAAATAGCAAAGCATCATCAGTTGCGTATGCCGTCATTGTCGGAAACCCTTGCAGAGAGTAAGTGTTACACGTTACGAAAATGACATGCATACAGTATGAAAATGAAATGTAACAATGACATGAGGACAAATGGAAACTCGCAAATCTGAAAATAATTATTGACTTGACTTGACAGCATTCTGTTTTGCTGGCTCATCATGGTTGACAGCGTATGGCCTCGAAGCAGCATCGGACGTAATGTACGCGATTGGATCGATTATTACACTGATAGGCATTCTCACCGTAAATAGCTTAAAATGGCATAAAGTTGACAAAAGTACTCCTTAATTCCTTTGACTAAAACTATATAAAATCTTTATTTATTTATTTATTTATTTTGTAATCGCAGCGCAAGATAGGGCTGTTGTATGCATACCCAGTTGGACTTGCATTTCGACTGCTGCTGGTTTTCATAGCCGGCATTCTAACATCCCTTGACTGTGGCAAATATATACTGTGGCTGGTACTATGTGTTGGTAGCCTCTGGTACTTCTACGCACTCTGGGTTGCTTACTGTTTCGGGAATTATCTCAAAAAGGGCGGACAAACAGGAGGAATCGGAATGTACCAATACCAAACTTCACCGTTACCCCTTGGATCTACGGGGAATATTCCTAACCCGACCGTGCCTCAGGCGATCCAACCACGTAGCGACAGCGGATCTGACGACAATTACAATTAGTGCCCAGTTTCAAGATAATCATAAGTTACTGGTTTTATAGGGAAGCCTGGAGGCATTATACCCTGAACATTTATAATTTAAATGGCTTTTTGTAGCGTGAATAAATTACAGAGAATTTTAACAATAATGACTAAAAAAGCCTATCCTTTTAAGTCACTTGGAGAGATCAAGTTTTATGCAATTGTGGGTGGGTGGGAGTGGGAACATGTGCCACAAACTTAAATCATTTCGGCAGAAGTGTATTTACAAACGGCACCATAAGATCCGTCTCCCCATGTCCTCATCCTCTTTTTTGTAACAACTATCAACTAACACATTCTCTGCCAACTGGTGACACACGTGGGCAAGTTGTTCCTAATAAAACAAACTAAAAAGGGACATGAGGATTATTTTTATTTTTATACTTTAGTATTGTCATGTCACATTTATATTATACGCGATGCGATGACGAGTTAGATGCGTTGTGCGTGCGTGCGCTGAAGTAGTTTACTAATTAGCTAATAGTTTACTCCCGTTCCGTACAATGTTAACATCGTTTCGTTGATTTTAATTTTACCATGTAAATTGTCACCAGAAGTATTATAAGAACCGCATACGCTCACCGTGGCTATCTATGTAGGTGGTCGTCTCTGGAGGAGTAAAATGCATTTTTTTCACATGCGCTGGTGTCGTCGTGGTGGTGTTTGTTTGACTCCTTTCGTCTTGCACGTTGCACTGCTTCTAGGATTTAAAGGAGGTGTGGAGGTGGCGGCTTTCGTTTCTGTATTTGTGAATGAAAATTTGTGGTGACGGGAGTCAGGTCAAGTGACTATAAATTGCAGTTAATTAATTCATTTAAGGCTACGATACGCATGATTTTTCCGTTTCTGATTAGAAGAAATAACATAAATCGATTTCATAAATGGGGCTTGTTAAGATTTCGGATCTTCTCGGAGGAGGAGGAGGAGAGTGTACTACTCCAAAGATAAGGTATTAAGCTAAACTGGCAATTAGATTGTTTCTTCGAACTTAATATTTCTATTCTACTATTCCCAATTCCTGTATTTCGTCCTATTTTCGTAAATTGGTTTTTCAGTGACTTTATTGAAATCAATGTTGTGGCTAATTCTGGAAAAGTAGACAAAGCATTCGACGCTAGATTCATCTTCTCTGACGAAGCAAATTCCATACACGCAGTGGTCAACCGGAACCACGTGAATTCGTCAACGATAATCAATATGCTTCAGGTAAGTTGCTGGCTGCATATAGGTACGCAGTGACATTTTTCGGTACATGCGTTAAGCAACTTGTCCATTATCATTATTTACTTTATCATTTGGTATTCCTAATAATAGGTAAATACGAAATGGAGAATTTGCCAATTCACTCTTCTGGCGAGTCCGAGGGATACGATCATTTTATGTGATAACACTGGCTTTGAAATGTTAGAAGCGTCAATGAATGGTTTTCCAACCCACATCCCCTATCATTTTACTCAGATCGAAGAGATTCAGAAATTGTCAATTGAAAGTTACGTCGGTAAGATGTCACGGGTGTGGTACGGTAATTCATTGTATGTAATTGATACATTACACATGACTAGTATTTGTGTGTATGTTTTTAGATTTCATTGGCGTTGCTAAAAAGGTTTATGACGTGGTCACTTCTACGGGAGGATGTGCCTGGCGAAAAGTTCGAATTAGCTCCACCTGTAATCCCAATGAGGTAAAAATTAAGAAATTAATACTTGATCATCCAAGAACCAGCCAATAAATATGTGTCATTTTTTGTGTAAAAAATCTTTTATAGAGTGCCCCAGAGTTTGATGTACTTTTGTATGGAGACAACGTAAACAAAATATCTCTAGAGAAGCAAGATTGTGTGTTCGCGTTCCACGAGGCGAGAGTTGGAAAGGGGTGCGTGTCTACATGGTATGCATGGACGTTTATTGAAGAGGTATGTAAAGTCAGAGTCGGCCTGTTAGACTTTCCTACTCTGGGATTTGGAGGAATAGCAATAATATTAACATGGTTGTAATGGTTTTAGATTCAACAGAGCGAACTTCATCATCGCTTACCTCAATACTCCGCACAGAGATTTGTTTTAAAACTATTTCAGCGTTTCAGTGATGGTTGTCCCGTTTCTCCGTTAGCCCACAAATTCAATTTGAAACAGTACCGTAATGGTTCACACCCATTCCGTTCTACTAGAAGGGTGGTGGAGTTTGATAGTTCTTCTATTCCTTTGAAGATAGGGCGCACTGAAGATTTTGTTACAGGTAAGCTCTTGATCTTTTGTGAACTATTTTTATTTTTAAATAGTTAAAATCGAATATGTGCTGTATATTATGTACCGAAATTCCAGTTTCCAATGTAGGAGAGGAAAATCGCCATCCCTTTATCAACCCGTGTGAAACAAATCATGGAGCTAACGATGACGCATCGCAGTCACAAAGTATATTTAAAACGATTAAAGTACTATAAAAGTATCAAAAACCTCTTTTAGTACAAAACCCCTTTAAACCATTATTGTTTGTTTTTACGCTATATAGCCACATATGATTTTAAAGACGACAAGAGGCTCTTAAAAGTGAGTGTCAAACCATCAAAAACGCTTATGGATAAAGGGGTCGGAGCAGTGAGTGAAAATGCCAAATGATTTGACTCCAATACCTGGTTATACATATACGTGTGCACATAATTCTCGCAAATCTTTGTTTGCAGTATGAAATGAACTCAATGCATCGAGGCTGTGCTTTGATCATTCAGAATGTGGATTTTGTGAACCACGCAGAATCCCGACGTGGTAGTGAATATGACGTTGATTATTTGGAAAAATTCTTTCGTAGTTGTTATTTTAAAGTGGTTACTTATACAAACGTGGTGTCAACGGTGAGTGGGTAAATCCTCAGTTTCCATTTTAAGTCCAAATAATGATTATATAAAAATGTGTTTACATGTTGAATGTATTACAGCAACTACCACAAATTCTATCAGACTTTAAAGGGGAATTCACGAAACGTGTGAATATGAATGGCTGTGTTGTGGCCCTTCTGAGTCATGGGACGTCTCAGACAATGGAGCTGTCCGATGGCAAAACTATTAACATATACACGGAGATTTTCTATCGGTTTAGTGATACCCTCTTTCCAGCGATGAAAGGGAGGCCAAAGATCTTTATCTGCCAAATTTGTCAGGACTTCACGACTTNGATGGCAAAACTATTAACATATACACGGAGATTTTCTATCGGTTTAGTGATACCCTCTTTCCAGCGATGAAAGGGAGGCCAAAGATCTTTATCTGCCAAATTTGTCAGGACTTCACGACTTCAGGGGACACTCCTACTCATAGGATCGGTGCACCGATGCGCAAGCAAGAGTATGACTTATGGGACACTATAATATGCTTCGCAACCCTTCCCGGATTTAAAGCGCATCGTGATACCATTAAAGGATCCTATTTCATTTACGTATTGATCGATGTTATGATGAAGAAGGCTCATAACACGGAATTTCAAAAAATGTTAGGGCATGGTACGCTTGGTTTCTAGAAAATCCATTCCAATGTAAAGTTTGAAAGCAAAAGGAATTTCTAATTATGCTGGATTGTATTTAATGCAGGTGCGACAAAGGTTCATTGCTCGGATACATGCACCTGAGGGCGAGCGGTATTTCCAACTACCATTTTCGGTGAATCATGGCTTTAGAAAGAAGCTATATTTTAACCCTGGAATTTTTGCATCTTCCCCTTAATTAATGCCATGCCATAGTGTCTTGTGTGCCGATGCATGTAATAATCAACATGATGACGTGTAATTACAGCGAGCAGTTAGTTAGTTACTCTATGGTTAATTACAAACATGCATTCTGATCATGACAAAAGTTTGTTTATATGTATGCGAATAATATCACTAATACCTTAACAATTTCTGTTTCTGACAGTTAGTAACCGTTTTAATCCACACATTCTTTAAAAATAAATACTCTCAATACATCTGTCCACCCGGAAGCGGTTGTGGCGAGAAGAATCCATGAGGTCTGGGGAAAATTGGTTCTCCGTCAGAACTCCACTCGATTTTCTCCGCGCGGGCAATCCTGTTGCCAAAAACTCTGTCAGGATACTCTAACAGCGTGATAAGTCATCCACGTTTCTGATCCATCTGAAATCACACAACGATAACACGAAATATGAATATTAACAATGTCCATGACGTTATCTTTCCTACACTCACTATTTTTCATAAAGCCAATCTAACCTGGAGATGTAGTAAATCCAGCATGTCCTGTAGCATAAACCCCTTGTTCGTCATTCCTATAAAACACTGGTCCGTCCCGTTTCACGTTCCAATTAGAAGCCACCAAAGGATCCATATCATCTCGAATGCTCATCAAAGCAGTGCTATAATCCGGTCCTCCAGGATTTCCTGCAGAATACGTCATAAATGTAACATCTCCCCTTCGAACAAACGCAGGCCCATTTGTAACACCTCCTTCCCAGTCCTCGGTCGGAGCCTTGAGCAAAGTCCTCGAATTGGCATCCACCGTCATAGCGTCAGTCATCCTTGCGATCCATAATCCATACGGGGCTTCTCTCGATTCAAAAACTAGGTACAGTTCCTCCCCATTTTTCCTCTGCATCACTGCACCATCCGCAGTCACCGCTGTGGCTTCTGGAAGAAGTCTTACAAGAGGTCCCCACTCCCCTAGGGGGTTCATTGAATCCTGCGCTTTCATCACGTATACGCTGTGGTGATTGTCGTTGCAATTGAGTAGACTCAAGTAAAGGTACAAATCACCATTCACGACAGTCAGTTCTGGAGCCCAAACCTCGCTGTTGCAATCACTGGGTTCGAGAACAATCTTGGAAACTGCATTTCTGAAGTTGGTCAACTGCTTGCTGCCATGAATGACCACAGTCTTTCCATCCTCCTTCGCCAACGGAAGGTAATATGTTCCATTGAGGAATAGGACGTGGGGGTCTGGCGAGTCTCCACTGATGATTGGATTAGTAAAAGTGGTCTTGGACGTGATGGAAGTTTGTCCGCTGGGAAGAGGTTGGGGAGAGTAGTATCCATGTGCCTTGGGGAAGATAGGCTTGCCATCAGGACCCCACTCGATTTTCTCTGCCCGGGCGACACGATAATGCTCAATTCTTTCTCGGTCTTCTGAAGCGTGATATACCATCCAGGTTTCACTTCCATCTGAAAACAAGAAAGTAAATGTGCTTTTAAAAGTGTTTTTTGCCTTATCGTTACCACTTACTTACTGCTTCTAACTTACCTGGAGAAACTGTGAAAGACGCATGTCCAGCTCCGTAAACATCATCTGCTTCATTCTTTTCAAAAACGGGACCATCCTCAGGACCATACCACCAGTTGCTGGCAACCATTGGATCTTGTCCTTCATCAATGCTCATCAGCCCTAGACAGTAATACTCGGAGAAGGTGAAAGACGCCGCAAAGAGAAGGTAAGACACGTTATTATTATAAATGAAGAAAGGTCCCTCATTAACATTCCTTTCCCACCAGAGTAACGGCTGGCGAATGATTGTTGTCTCTGTGGTCGTCGTCACTGGGTCAA
>JAANSN010006157.1:0-11041 GCA_036850665.1 Dicranocentrus wangi
TGATTATACTCACTAGTCGGGATGATGATGGCTCCAGCAGAATAGTATCTTCCCCCGGTTTCACCAACTCCGTCCAATTGAGAGATCCCATTAGTTTCGTGATTCGCATCCTGGGATTGTGGCGATGAATTTTGCTATTTTTTGCAGTTAAAATTAGCAGCACAATCACTGCACTTAAAATCCCGTAGGTAGCTAGAACCCGTCGTGAAAACCTCATTTCTATATTTAAATAGGTAATGCTTTTTAAATAGCTTAAAAATATTAGAACTTCAAATTCCTTTGATACCTCTCTTCGACAAAAAAAACTTTATCCTTCATGAAGATTCTATGTTTTTATGAAGCTTTTTTGCCCAGGAGGCAAACGTGATTCACCAAAGTCCACATATCACACCACACGCTCACTTGCTCTTCGCTTCTGCACAGACTGACAGAAACTGAAAGTTGACTCTTGTTTAGCTATCCTCATAGTTTCATCCAAAATCCATGTTTCATTCTGACAGATGAAGCTAGCAAACCTACTCTTATTTGTGGTTGTGGTTATCCTTGGCTGGGAAGAAAAATATATACCTATATATTATTCCACCTGTGTAGAAACAAAAAAAGTGTACTCAAGCTTAGCACACACAAATTGGATGGATGTATTTAGGATTACGACTTGTTTTCAGATTGGGATTTAGCTTGCTAAGAAGACTCTCTAGTGTGTCCTCTGGAAAAAATCCCCCACTCTCTATGTTTCAGGCTGACTTTATTTTATTTTTTGCTCCTAATTACTACACTCAGCTCTCCGTCCATAAAATTATATAACAGGTAGGTGAAGAATAGAATCATATTATACACATCCTCGAATCTCCATAATAAAAAATACCTTCAGCGTGACTGTGTATACCTTTACCTACCTATTCTATTTGCATAATAATTATACGTCAATTCACATCCACTTGTAAATTATGGAGGTGGTGGCGTATGTATATGTATACTCAACAATGTGAATATTATTCCCATCTCGCTAATGTCAGCCATGTCCTCCTTGACGTTAGACTTACCCTCACTAGTTTTTTTTTAAATACACGTTCAAATGGGAATGCTAACACCTACTCAAACAAACTCCAAATGAGGAATATCACACAAAATAGTGAAGTTTGTTGAAGTAAAGAAGTTGTTGCATTTATGATGACTACAAAATTGGGATTTACATGATTAGTGTGCTTATTGGTTGGTACACGGAATCCATTCTGGAAATGTGTACGTGGAATAGAAGTGCCATCATAAACATGATAAGTTAGTGACCAAATCTTTTTTTTCTGTCTGCATGCATATTACAATATGAAACGGGTAGCTGTTCTGCTGTTGCAGCAACAGCAGTAAGTACACAAGTACATACTCTGTGCAACCCTCTCTTAATCTGCAAACCAAACAAGTTTCCAAAAATGCAAATCATGTGAAGCTCCTACATCCACATATTTTTACACACACTTGACCAACAAGAATAAATTCAATTTTCAGATTTTTTAGAGAAAAAAATGGAACCAAAATGGAAATTGGCTGGGCTTTATTATATTATTCCATCCAAAAAATATAATTTGTGATTTTCACACTTTAGATTTAATTCGATCATCATATGAATTATAATTGCATCCCAGAGCTTTTTCCTCTCCGCAGCAGGTTCTCATATTTTTCCTTGTTGTGAAAATGGCCATTTTTCTCCATTTTTATATGCAATACGTCAGCAAAAAAACTAGTTTTAAATGGGTTTTTTTCCTCTACCATAAAGAGTGTGGGTAGGTCTGTATGAAGTACTAATAAATGACCCTTTGTTTCCCACGGGATTTCTCAAATTGTCGGGGAGGGAGACTCAACTGGATTTGTCAGTTTTAGTCTGAACTTTGAGCTGGAAACATGGTTGGCAAGATGGAGAGCAGAAGAAATTCAATTCTGTTTCTGGTAGTAGCTTTGATAAGCCTCCACCTGTCTATCGGATTCTTCGCAGGTGTCTCTGCCCGAGTATGAGTAAAAATGGATTTTTGGGAAAATATTTTCACCATTTTTGTTTCATATTTAATAATACCATTGGATTAATATTTTTGTTTCTATCCAGGCGTCGGCAGAACAAGAACCTCAGCATTGGGAAGCATCCAGGCAACTTGCATTTCTCCTAAAATCCATTTTGTCTACCTCGCCCAAAATTAAAGAAATTCCACCATGCGTCAATGGGAAGGTGCCACCCCAGGCAAGTGGTTTCAAACAGTTATCCCAAATTATATATTCATCCTCCATTTTTAATTTTGTAATAAAATGCTTAAAAATAATATATATTGTTGCACTTTTCTCCCACAGCGTTTATCCGAGGCGGATCAAATAGCTCTGGAATCCTCTGGAGAGCTCCTTCCTCCAGCAAATATTTCCCGGAAGATTGAAAAGGATTTGCAATTAATACGATCCCAACATCCGGCGTTAAAATACTGTCGCCATGTCCCCCTTTGGACTCCAGGTCAACTGGTGGTTCCGGAGTGGGAAGTGGAGGAGCATTTACACAAAATCAACGAATCATCATCCTTGTATGGACCATATCATTTGGAGGAGACGCCAGATAAATCATTGATAATCACATTCGACCAGCCCTACAATTCGGACAAATTGGCACAAATACTGCGGGATGACCCCAAAGTGGAGCTGATGTCCACGCCGAGTCTACTTACTTCAAGCGAGTCATCGATAAAAATATCTTTAGTGACGAAACCGGGGGTGGACACAGTATTCTACAGATTCCAGCGAGGAGGAGAGCGCTGCTCACGACTGGAATGTTTCCAAGCCCGAAACTGGTTGTTCCAGGTGGACGGGAATGGGAGAGTGACGGAGGACTTTAAATTTTGGTTATCTCCGCCGGTAACCGCACGTCGAAAATAAATTGTTAAAAAATGTTGTTGTCACATGACTAATTAAAAATTTTGTTGCAGAAAGTGTCCGAAGCGGAGCAAATCGCACTGGAATCCTCCAGCCAACTCCTCCCTCCTCCAGAACTCTCTAAAAGAATTGCCAAGGATTTGTTGGCTATCCGGTCGCAATATCCACCTATCGCCCAGTTTTCTTCGAATTACCCCGCAAAGTGGACCCCTGGCGAACTGATTCTCGGGGTCGAGGGAGGTAAATACATGGAACAACTCCATTCCAGCAAGTACGGCCCCTTCCAGATAACCCCATTATCCCGACTATGGCGGCCCGTCCCCAGTCACCTTTATTCTCACTTTTGAGAAGCCATATCATCCTGAGGTGCTGGGGAAGTTGTTGGAGAAGAAAGTGGGACTTCCGGGAAAACTAACGCGGCCAAATGGACTGGAGGGTTGGCACTCAGCAGTTACGCTGACTTCAGGAGATTCTTTGGGAAATAACAGCTACGCGTTCAAAAAGAGTGGATGGGAGGGAAAAGGATGTCCAGCGGTGCTCTGCTCCTGGTCCACATTTTCAGTGGATCTGGAGGGAAATGTAAAGTTTTTGGGAGAAAAGGAGGGGTCTGACAAGCTGGACATTTGACGTTGGCCACACTGTTTATAAATGACTGTTTGAATATGTGTAAATACAATTGCTACACTTCAATTAAGATTTATTGGTGTTTTTACAATTCTGTTAATTAAATCCAAGTGGCCATTCTTTACTTAAAACAGAGGAGAACATAAAATGCATATATATCTTATGCTAAATCATCTAAATATATCAATTTTTGTTTTCACAAGTCCTTATCCGAAAATTCTTCCTTTTCCAACTTCACCACCGAGGAATCCGCCCCACCACTCACGACAAAAGTCCAATAATGATGTTTTGCACCCGGCCCATTCCTCCCGTGCTCCCTGAACAGGTAGGTGTTCGTTCCCGAGTTGGGTCTATCTGCAGATAATTTGATGTAATTCCTGTTTGGCCGACGAAGGCGATCCACGGCCCGAACCTTAACCCCCAACTCCTTCTCCACAAGTTTAGCCAGCGTGTCGGAATTGTAAGGCTTTTGAAATGTAACCCAAGTCAACGGGAAATACTTTTTGGCCAACTCCTTGTCTTCGGATTCGGATTCAATAAACTGGAAAAATGATTCCAAGGAATCCGTCCCACCACTCACGACAAAAGTCCAATAATGATGTTTTGCACCCGGCCCATTCCTCCCGTGCTCCCTGAACAGGTAGGTGTTCGTTCCCGAGTTGGGTCTATCTGCAGATAACTTGATGTAATTCCTGTTTGGCCGGCGAAGGCGATCCACGGCCCGAACCTTGACCCCCAACTCCTTTTCCACAAGTTTAGCCAGCGTGTCGGAATTGTAAGGCTTTTGAAATGTAACCCAAGTCAACGGGAAATACTTTTTGGCCAACTCCTTGTCTTCGGATTCAGATTCAATAAACTGGAAAAATGATTCCGGTGGTAATGTGTTTGTCCTTATGGGCCCGAACTTGCTGGAATTGAGTTTCTGGGCGTACAGTTCGGCTTTTTTGTCATCGTCAATTATGACTAGGCCAGCTGCCCATTTGGGTCTATGAGTGATTCCTTTTACGACTGGAAAGGAGGACCGAATCGCGGCCAATTCTGATGACACTCGCTGCACCAACTTGGGTACCGGTGGTAATGTGTTTGTCCTTATGGGCCCGAACTTGCTGGAATTGAGTTTATGGGCGTACTCTCCGGTTTTTTTGTCGTCGTCAATTATGACTAGGCCTGCTGCCCATTTGGGTCTATGAGTGATTCCTTTTACGACTGGAAAGGAGGACCGAATCGCAGCCAATTCTGATGACACTCGTTGGGCCAATTTGGGTGGAGGCAGGAGCTCTCCGGAGGATTCCAAGGCGATTTGTTCCGCTTCGGAAATTTCCTGTAGAACAAGTTGAAAATAAAAAATGTCCAGTAGCGAACATGAATTTTTCAAAATGAATGTGAAGGACTCACTGGGGTCGGAGAGCAACCCGGAGCGGACACCAATTTGGCGTTTTTTCCTCCCTCCCCACACGACACTAGCCATCCAGTAATGAAAATCGCTACATCCAAGCGGATCAGTCCTTCTGGTTTCAATCCAGTAAATTCTCTTCCCCGGAGCGCTTGTTTCTAAGCTTACTTTCGAGTTGGATTCGATATAGATTGGCTGCCAGGAAATTTCAAATTGCTGTCGCAACACTTGCACCAGCGGCCACGGGTTATAAGGCTTTGAAAGCGTGAGTAAAAACTCGTCCCCCTTGGAAATTTCTTGAGTCTTTTCAATTGGACCGTATGCACTCTTGTTAATTTTGTCTACAACTTCCGGTCCACCTCCAATGCTCAGTTCTCCACCCTTCCATTCCTCGGGGACGTGGTAAATGTGCTGCAGCTGGGGGAATTTGGACCGGATTGTGACCAAATCGGATTGAATGATTTGGGTTAGGTTGGGCGGTGGAAGGAGCTCTCCAGAGTGCTCCAGAGCAATCTGCTCCGCTTCCGAGACCTCCTATAAAACAAGTCATTATATTAAATTATATTAAAGAGATATTTTAGATTAAAACGAAAAATGAAGATTATCTTACAATCGCAAGACCTTGCTGAAGTAATGTGCTAAGAAGGAGGGTGGACAGCGTTAGCGTCAACATTTTTGTGTTCCCCATTTTCTCTCTCTTGCCGTCAGTGTTCAATCTCTGCAGATAGACTAAAAGGAAAGGAATGCCTAAGCTCGGATCTCAACCTTCTTATACCTTCGTTTTATCCATTTCATAGGCGGTGGAAGGAGCTCTCCAGAGTGCTCCAGAGCAATCTGCTCCGCTTCCGAGACCTCCTATAAAACAAGTCATTATATCAAATTATATTAAAGAGATATTTTATGATTAAAAATGAAAAGTGAAGATTATCTTACAATTGCAAGGCCTTGTTGAAGTAATGTGCTAAGAAGGAGGGTGGTCAGCGTCAGCGTCAACATTTTTGTGTTCCCCATGTTCTCTCTTTTGCCGTCACTGTTCAATCTCTGCAGATAGACTAAAAGGAAAGGAATGCCTAAGCTCGGATCTCAACCTTCTTATACCTTCGTTTTATCCATTTCATGTAACTACTTACTATTCACACAAGTCATGTGAAGCCACAACAAAGACATGAGCAAGTAGGATTACAATTACCTGGTAGTAGAATGCCTAAGCTCGGATCTCAACCTTCTTATACCTTCGTTTTATCCATTTCATGTAACTACTTACTATTCACACAAGTCATGTGAAGCCGCAACAAAGACATGAGCAAGCAGGATTACAATTACCTGGTAGTAGCAAACAGAAGGATGATGATGGGCATGCCTACGCGGTGGTAATTGTTGTCCTGTTGATTGCATACAAAATCAGGTAGAAATTAAACCATTAAAAAACCTGTTATGAGCGTCACTTGAGAAGAACGTCATCATGACCTCATCTCACCTCAACATAATATTATGCCAACTTCTTTATTGCAGTAAAAAATATGTAGTAGTAATGATCGATGAAGGGCTGGCTGCTGCGTCGAACTCAAGTTCACGGCTAGTATGACTATGACCTCGAAAACAACATTTAATAAAACCAATTAATATTTGATTTTGATGTTAGGAAATAACTTTACCAACTTCTTTATTGCAGTAAAAAATATGTAATAGTAATGATCGATGAAGGGCTGGCTGCTGCGTCCAACTCAAGTTCACGGCTAGTATGACTATGACCTCGAAAACAACATTTAATAAAACCAATTAATATTTGATTTTGATGTTAGGAAATAACTTTTTTGAAGAACGAAACCAAGGGTTTTCATGCCATTTTTCGTCGTCCTGCGTTCATTCGCCAGTCAGCGCAATTTGGCAAGAAGGGCAATTCAACTAATAGGGAAAATAAATAAAGGAAACTCGCCAAACTGCCAAATTTATCGTTTTATTTTATTTCATTCGAGGGTTTAGGAAATATATTATTCTCATTCACTTTCATATTCCTCCTTTTCCAATGCAACATCTTCCTCCGCGTCCGCACTGCTTCTCACGACAAAAGTCCAAACGTGAAATTTCTTCTCCACTTTGTCATATTTTTTAAACAAATAGGTGTTCTTCCCTGCTGAACTTGGATCCTCTGTTACAAGGATTTTACTTTCGTTTGGCGATGTTTTAAATGTTCTGAGGTTGCGGGCTCCCAACTCCTCCTCCAGTCGCTGGATCAGCGTCTCAGGATTGTAAGGCTTCTGGAAGGACGCCACGGTAAACTTTGGAAATCCAACTGCTAGCTCGGTACGGTCCGGTTCCAGAAACTGGAGAAATTCATCCGAAGGGAATCTTGTTCCCACGATTGGCCCATACTTGCTGGAATTGAGTTTGCGGACAACGTCATCCTCGTCGTCCCCCTCAAGAGGGATCACAACGTGCCCAGGTATGGATTTGTGAACATGTATGACGTCATTTACGGCTGGAAAGCGGGATCGTATTGCGGCCACGTCGGAGGCAACCCGTTCTGCCAACGTGGGCGAAGGGAGGAGCTCGCCAGAGGATTCCAACACGATAGCCTCTGCGTCCGATATTTCCTGTGAAATATTTTTAACAAATCTTTTTATGAAATACTTTCTTTGAGAATTTTACGCATTTCTAACGACTCACTGGCTCCGGTGGAAAGGATTCCGGGTCTATCGACACCAATCTTGCATTCCTCTCCCCATCCACGCTGCCCATCCAATTATAAACGTCGCCATATTTAATGGGATCCCTCTTTCCAAAACGAAACCAGTAAAATCTTCGAGGACCACTTTGCTTCAATAAAATCGACGAAAAATTTGCAGGCCGCCTTCTGGTGAATGAACGGCTTAGTAGGGTGCTTGGGATGTCCAACTCGCTAACTAGCAACTCCTTCAGCTTGTCTGGATGATATGGCTTGGGGAAAGTGAGGTAAAACATGTTCCTCACAATTTCTCGTCTCGCGTAGACGGGGCCATAAACACTGCTGTTGATTTTATGGAAATACTGGGTCCCATTCAGAATGACGAGTTCCCCAGCCTTCCATTCTGGAACGTGAGAGATATCCTGCAATTTATTAGGGAATTTGGATCGGAGTGCTGCCAAATCGGATTGGATTGTTTGGGTAAGATTGGCAGAAGGGAGGAGTTTTCCTTCAAATTCCAGGGCAACCTGCTCTGCTTCCGAAACTTCCTGTGAAAACAGATTGTTTTTTGAGAATCATTTATGAGCTTTGCTATAAAAATAAATGACGGAATAAATCTTACTAAGATAAGCAAGGGTAGTTTGCTGAAGCAATGTGTTGAGAAGGAGGAAGGTGGTGATAGTCAATGGTGATACTTTGAAGCTCCCCATTTTCCCCAATTATTTGTCTTTTTGTGTTGCTCTCTGGGTTCAGGGATCTGAAAAAAGTGAGTGAGAATCTCGTCCTTTTTATCTCAAAATGAAACTATTCGTCGCGATGGTTCACAAACTCATAACATGCATTTTTCATTCCATAACTGGTTTCAGTGTGACCTGATGTGTACCTATTCTAAGAAAAAGGTGTGATTACCAAGTAAAAGGTGCATCGTGCTAAGCCCATTATTATGAATTCATTTTATTTGCAGTATTGATGTCAGTGAACACCAATTATTTGTCTTTTTGCGTTGCTCTCTGGGTTCAGGGATCGGAAAAAAGTGAGTGAGAATCTCGTCCTTTTTATCTCAAAATGAAACTATTCGTCGCGATGGTTCACAAACTCATAACATGCATTTTCCATTCCATAACTGGTTTCAGTGTGACCTGATGTGTACCTATTCTAAGAAAAGGTGCGATTACCAAGTAAAAGGTGCATCGTGCTAAGCCCATTATTATGAATTCATTTTATTTGCAGTGTTGATGTCAGTGAACTAAGGATGAAGGAGGAGGTTGACGATCCAAAAATGTGACAAAGTCAGGTTCACTTTCAAATGCCGCAAAACTTGGAAATTTTATGAACAATTGCTTGATTTGATTTTTAGATGCGGAAGAACTTGATACTTCCATTCAACATGGACCACTGCTATTTAAGGATCCCTCGTGCGTGCTAATGAAATGGAATAATGCCCATTCCGCTCTTTTGGAACATTTTCATTATTATGTGCGCATGAATCCTATCCTGATGTGACAGAAGTTGTGGACAATTGGGCAAGAATTTCTTCAAAGCGCATCGGGTTATTTTGACCTCTGCTTCGGATGTTTTGATAAAACATTCACAATCGCGCCTGCCCCCTGGTCATCACCCTATTCAGCGGATCTTAGGATTTTGTTTAGTTTATGTACAAGGGCTAAGTGAATTGTCTATTCTTCCGTCACTTATTCCGGGGTTGGTTAAAATTGAAAGTGATCTTCGTTCTCGGGGTGCAGGACGCAGGAACTAGTCAGCCGCTTTCGGTAATGAATCCTATACTGATGTGACAGTAGTTGTGGACAAGAATTTCTTCAAAGCGCATCGGGTTATTTTGACCTCTGCTCTGCTTCGGATGTTTTGATAAAACATTCACAATCACGCCTGCTCCCTGGTCATCACCCTATTCAGTGGATCTTAGGATTTTGTTTAGTTTATGTTCAAGGGTGAAGTGAATTGTCTATTCTTCCGTCACTTATTCCGGGGTTGGTTAAAATTGAAAGTGATCTTCGTTCTCGGGGTGCAGGACGCAGGAACTAGTCAACCGCTTTTGGTGCAGCAATGGCCGCTTCCGTCTGCTACAACCCCCTAACCCCCGCAGATTTATTCAAGGGTGACTTATGCCACAGGAATTACAAATTACTCCGAAATGCAGTGCTTACGCCTGTACGCACAGTAATACGCTATGCTCCACCGTGGCGGTCGCTTGCAATGAATGGAGTGGTTCACCAACCAGCAAAGCAAACAAAACCCGGTTTTAAGTGGCAAATATTATTCTCCTATAGTAAATATACTCGACCCGTGAATGTCGGTTTGCCACTAGGGCAAATGATTGCGAGGATTTATTTAGGAGCCGTTTGTTCGTCCGTTGCGAGTTGCGACAATGCATCCTATGCAACAATTAAGCAACTCAGAATCATTTCCACTACATTTAAAAATTTCAGGATTGAAAATAGGTAGCAATATTATTATCGCACATATTTTCAGAATTATGGCCATTCAGTTCTTTCTTTTGGAACAATATGGTTCCACATTTTTATCCATCATCCTGAGCGCCGACATTCCCCAATGTAATCCAACTTCAAATCTACAAAATTATAATTAAAAATTTAAATTACACAATCGTAATAATATATACACACAATAATAAAAAAAAGTTAGCTTTGGAAGCTGACAATGATGCGATTGAGTCTTACTTGGATTTAAACGTTGAGCACATTTTAGCCCGCAACTGTTGGAATAGGTCACTCGGTTGTTTCCACAAACTGGAGTGTAGTCAGCCGTGCAAACGCAGTCCCCTTGTGCATCCACACCGGTGGAGAATCCAGCCAAAAGCACAGCAGCCACCGCTGCAACTACTACGCAAACCGAAAACTTCATTTTACAAAGTGAGATTGGGAATTTGAACTTTAAAATGGGAAAATAAAAAATATTTTTTATTTTGTGAGTTGGGATTCAGTTGGTGGAAACTGTCAAATATCAAAACTGGTGGCTCTTTGCAGTGTGGCCATGTGCTTTTATATACCACATTTTGTAGGCTTTCCACGAAACTAGGTACTTGCAAATAAATTTCAAACAAACCAAAAATCCAACCTTTTAAAATCTGAAATGAACTCAAGATGAATTAAAATTTGCTTCCATTTCGGCCTAAGGTCCTTTGACCACTGCGAAATTCGGTGCTTTCTTGAGAGGAGTACGGCGCATTGAGTGTTGTATAAAGTAGTTCTCAATATTCACCGTAATATAATATTTTTGGTCACAAAAATGTGCTCATTCGGAAGCAGCCCATTAAGTTATTGGGAAAATGAAAATTGTTAGCTACGAAAAATCCCTTCTCCTTCAGTAGATTTATGATATTCGATTGTGCAAGTGAGCAAATTTATTATGCATACTACGTAGTATTACGTAGGTAGAGAGTGGTTGCGAGCGAGTATACGACGAACTAATTGCGATAT
>JAANSN010006158.1:0-11041 GCA_036850665.1 Dicranocentrus wangi
TAGTTAAAAAAAATCTGTACTTCTCTTCTTATGCGTCTCCTCCGGTTGCAGTCGTCGTCGTAGTGTTTTTGTTCTAGGTATAAAATGAATGAGGGAAAACGAAATGAGTGAAATGGATGGACGAACAGAGAGCCGTTTTGTGCTCCTCGTAGGGGAAAAGGAACAAGTAATTAAAGTTCAGATAAATCAACGCAGTCGACCAAAAATGATACTCGGCAAAGAGGAGAGAAAAAGAACAAGGCGAGTTTTTTTTTCTTCTCCTTCTTTCTTGTACCTCCACTTCCACTGCAGTCTTCACTCTTCCCATTTTATTTCATTAGGAAAAAAGGGAAAAGTCTTGTTCGGCGGTCCAAGCAGAGGCTTGGCTGGCGGATATCTGGAAAGAAAATAAGCTTTAAGTTTCCTTTTAGGTTTTTTGAGAGAGCAAATGACATCATTGGTTTTCCACTAGGAAACCATATCCAGTCGGAGAACAGGGGCTATGACGCTTAAACTATTCCCATAAAAAAACTAGGAACAAATCCAATCAAAAAAGGAACGTTTTTGTGCAACTCGTCACCAGCTTACCACCCAGATAAAATACACATTTGAACAAAAAAATGAGAAGAAGAAGAAGAAGGCTCGACTGAAAAAGGGATCACAAAGATGCGGATGCTTTTCTCTGTTGGAGGGTTTATAGATATAAGTTGGAAAATATCGGAGAAAATCTGTAGAATAAAAAAAATCTCGTTTCATCTTTCACCAAAAAAATATATTATAGGGAACTATCTGTTATACGGTTTTCCCAATTGTGCACATTAGTTACATACTTTTTCTTTCCTCCCGTTAATCTCCAAGAGGAAGTCCAAGGACGTATTACTTTGTGTGTGGATATGTATAAGAGGGCAAAATATATTATATGTTTTGGGAGGAAAAGTATTCCTCATCATTAATCCGTCTTGGAAGCCAGCGAAGCAACATTTTACTGGGAAAATAGATGTGACGAGGAAAAGTAATAATTATTTGGAATAGTTGTGTGTGGTGTCGTCTGTGTGTGTTACGTTACGTTACGTCGTCGTCTACAGTGCAATGGGACGCAAGAGGCAACTATCTGGTGGATCACCCACGTTAGGACAGAGATTAAGGGGGAAATTCCCTTGTCAATACTCTGTTTCCTTAATCGCTATCCAGCGGAGCTACAATAAAGAATTTCTTTTTAAGGTTATATACCTCAAGCTGAGAAAGCAGGTTAAAAAACCGCAAACTCAGACTCTTTGGAGGAGAAGGATGACTGTAAATGCAGGGAGAATGCAGGTTAGGCAGTTGTCATAAATTATTTAAGGACGACGGGTATCAAGTAGAGAGGACGACGACGACGGTATCGCATCGACTTGGTTCCGTGGGCTTCACTTCACTATTATATCCAGAGAGAGAGAGAGAGAGAGAGGACCAAATTTTATACTGTATGGTTGACTAAATCCCATTTCGGTCGGGCTTCGTCATGAAAGAAGTGGTGTTTCCAGTTGAGTGCCGTGCATTCAGGAGGAGGTGGAGGTGCAATCAAGCAGGAAACCTGAAAATTAAGGAATGAATTCGCATTGTGGGCAAAGTGAGTGTACATTCACATTCACAAGATGTCTTATCAATATGTAGACTGGTTGACGCACTGTGTGCAGGGGAAAACGCATTATTTGCATATTTATCAATCAAATACATGATCTCCTCGCTACACAACGTAGAAGAACATTAACACAAGTCCCTAGCAATATACATCTATAAATGAGGAAGCGTAGTAGACTGAAAAAGATATCAGGCGTTGGTTGGTCTTGTAGTTGTAGTGGAGATAGTGCATTAGCAGAGCCAAAACTGATTGTTCTCGTTCGTGCACGGTGGTTATTGATTAAAATAACGGAGTTTTGGGAAGCGTTGATGGATTGAGCCGACGGGAGAAGAAGGGCCCTTTAAAACCATTAGCTTTGTGGAAACCTCGTCGACTCGACGTATGTATACGATTTGATTTTCACTCACACAACCTCTCTCTCACATCGGGGAAAGCGAACCGTCGTCATCGTCATCACGTGAATGTTTGCATGTTGAGGAGAGAGCAAGCACCTACTTGATAACAACTCTGGCGTGGTTTGTTATAGCTGGGCCCAGTGGGGTTTCCTGTGAATGGGTTTGCTTATTCTGGAGAAGAAGAAGAGGGGAAAAAAACTGGAGTTTAGTAGTTTTTCTCATCGGCCAAAAGATTTGAATACGGGGTGCGTGTGCTATAGGATGATGATGATGCTAGGTTATTCCCCTTTTTCAATAATGATACGCTCTCTTTGAGAGACCATGAGTAGAGCTGGTGTGCACTTTGGGCTAAAGCAATATTGTATAAAGTCATCACTATAAAGTCGTCGTTTTGTGCTTTCCCGAGAGGGGAATTTTATTTTTCTCGTTGTTGTTGTTTGCTAAAGTGAATCCGTGCATAAGTAAAAACTTGATTTTATCGAGGAAATCGAGTGGGTATTTAAGTAATTTAATGATTTCGAGGGAGAATCAACACGGGAATATATACGAGCTCTAAAACTAACGACAACCACGTGTCGCCTGTATTTATATTTTTTCCCTGGTAAATCAGAGCAGAAATCAAATCTGCTTGATTACCATGCTCGCCCGACTTTGTAATCATCCAGATTACATATCATTTTTCCGGGAAAAACTGAAAAACATCATGGGTGTACCCTGTGTGTGTAAAAGTGTTGTGGTGTGATTATGACGGAGCCAAAAGGAGAGAATTAGAGTGATTCTCAAGCCCTAACAATAACTCTCTCGGTTTTCAATTTCCTCTCCAAAGAACTTCCCTCATGCGACTGAGAATTTTCCGTGAAAAATGATTCCTTGGCGCACCTTCACTCATTACGGTAACCAACCGGAAATTCATTCACCCTGGCTCCCCTTTATTATTATCCAAAAAATCCCACAATTTTCCTTCCTCGTGATTGACTCAACTCTCACAGTTGAGGTGGCGAGGTGAGCTTTCATTCAGCAGCCTTCAAACTTTTTCTGCACACGACATTCAAATTTCGAGTAATCATTATTTACTCGAGTCAGTCGAGTCTATACCGCCGCGTTGAATCGCAATGGAACTTTTGGCGCATGAATGATTATACCAGAGAGAGAGAGGAAAAATGATTTTGTGCTTGATTCCAGTCATTATGCATTATAACTAACGAGTCTAGACGTGATAACAGTTGTATTGAGGTAGTCATCGGGTGCGAGCAGAGCAGCACCGATGCACAATAGAATTTTATTATATATTATTTTTTTCCTGGTGGTGTGTGTGGTTAGACAGGCCGGGAGTCCCTCGTCGTACCGACTTTTCCCCATGCCTCCAACCTCCGTACAATTTACAAATGTGAGAATGTCAAATGAATAGGAATCCAAAGGGAAAAAAGGCATACAGGCAAAGAGAACAATAGAAAAGAAATTTCTCTCTTGAAATAAAAAATGTCTGCGAATTTTTTTCCAGCGCTCTCCATCAAAAAATTATTATTATTTTTACTTTTTCCCAAACTCGAGCCCATGCAGCATTGTTAACCTGAAACTCACGGAAAAACATGAAAAGCAGACAACATGTGATGTGATAGTGGCGACGACGGTACACTAAAGTTGTAAGTTGTCAGCATGTCAAGAAAACAAGAGAAAATACTTTTCTCTCTGAAATTAGCAAGTTTCATCACGAAGCACTTGAAGAAGGCTGCTAGAGAACATGACGCGCTCATTACGAGGTTAATTTTTCACAAGGTGACATTTGAAACCTAATCCTTGCATACGTAATGAAGGTGGGTGTATGTCAGGTAGACGGAGAATCAAGAAAGTAATTTAGTGAATACTCTTTCGTAATAACAATGTCAATATACTCTTTACGAAAGAAAATGGTGATGAAAATACCCTTATTTGGTACTTTAGGATTTGAACTCAATATAACAATTACCTTATTACTTACAGGTTGATTAAGTTCAGTTTTTTAAAAATTAAGACGACCACGAATAGCTTTTTGGTCATAGCTCTTTTATAACCAAAACTGCTTCATCATCACCCATTATCAAACGCCTCTGTCAATCATTTTTGAAGTTGTACGTGTTCTTTCAACAAAAAACAATTAAAAGGAAACTGGAGACGGTTGAGTTGAGTGATTCACAGCTTAAAAAGTTTATTGAATAAATCTAAAACTTGTTTTTCCCGTGGAGTACATTGACATTTGATATATTCACTGAAACGGATATGGGGTATCGTATGCATAATAAATACCAAGTGGGTTGGCCTTCTAAAGTTACACAACAACTGGAGAAAAAGTCGTTCAACTTGCGTCCTTTTTTCGTCCTCCAGCCAGCCAGCATAGGATCAAGAAAAAAGAAAATTCTACAAAAAAAGTAGTCTCTAGGTTGAGTCTTGCTTGAGTTACACAAAAAGTTTTTCTAGTTTTTTTTGTCTGACATATTTACACTTGCTGATCGATACCAGAGAGCATTTCCTTTTATTGAATTATTTGCTCTTGCATGTAGTTTTCTGGCGTGTAATGGGTGTCGTATTCGCACAGCGAAGCGTTTTTAGATCAGTTTAACCCAGGCTCTCAGAGTACAAAGGGAACCCTTGAAAAATCGGTGTTAAGGACTAAGGGCACAAATGGAGATAAGGGGTGCGGATATGAGCGTATAACAGTGTAATACACTTTGCGCACAGCACACAGCACAGCCAGTTTACCTAGACACATAAGAGCGGCGTGTGTATACCTCTTGAGATATATTTTTTCTTCAACGTTTCCCTCACAAGTGGCTTTCTCTATTTATTTAGCAACGCAAGAGGACGGTCGAACCATTGAATTTGAACTGTGTGCTTATCCTCCGTCGTCGTTGTCGTCGTCGTTCTGAGCATATCTGGGTCACTTCAACAATAAGAGGGAGGGGAGAGCTGGAAAAATAATATATGTATGCTCAAAGAAAAAGATCAAGTTATATTTAAAGTGAGGTAGCCAGACAACACCACCGGGCTACGGCTACGATACGCTCTGCATTGTTCGGTGAAGCAAATCCCGAAAGTTTTTCATTCCCTTCGGCTCATAATTACATGGGCTGTCCCCTTTGTACCATCACATCACCATCGTCTGCAAAATGGCTCAGTTTTAAGCTTCACTTCACTTTGATATCCCTTTTAATGCTCTCAGCACTCATTTCCTGGAAAAAGAAGAAAAAGATTAGTTGACCGGGTTTCTGTACATATTTTACTTTGCTTTTATACTGTAACCATTGTCTTCATCTGGGGAGAAATTGGGCTATTTAATTTTATTCGAAAAGTTGAGCCCTCCGAGTGACATCATCACTACCAACTACACCGCACCGCATCGCACCGCCTTCGGATCCCCATGGCTTGTTTCAGCAGCCTGGAACTGATGGGAAAATCCTGGGGTGGGGACGGGATTGATGAAGATCCCTATCTTTGGATGAAAACGATTATCCCAAGAGAGAATAAGAAGAGGAACAAGTCAATCACGCTGGCTGCTACGAACTGCTGCGGCAGGGCAGAGAGAGGCTTATTTAGCTAAAGTGGTAATCCTCCGATGACCACTTTACTTTTCCCATTTTCAACAGGAATTCTTTCCAATTATTTTTTTGGTAAGAAAAATGTGGGTGAAGGACGTGAGCCCGTGGTGAAGGTGACATTTATCGATTATATTATACCCACTCACATTTAGCATAAAATCAGTGCGAAAAAAAAACGGGGACATGTAATAATATTCCATTTTATCGGGGATACCTATTTGAACGCGTCATACACATTCTTGTGCAATATATACACTTATCCCTCCCGCATACCTTCATAATACTTTCCCTTCAAATTTGGTTCTTGGCAGACATCTTCAAGGATATCTTTTATCTTTCGGAAAGACGAAAGAAACTCCAGAAGGGTATATATACGAACTTATATATGGTATGTACCAGATGGAATGCGGTTTGACGCATATGACTCCACAAAAGTAGTAGTAGTAAGAGGTACACCTCTTTGGATCATTATGCGTACGTACGCTTAGCTTAAGCTCACTACTCCGGGTTCAGTTCAGCTCAGGTTTATCGAGTGAGGAGGATGAAAACGAGGACGTCTTGTTACCCGTAACCATCCGAATGCCCATACGTATTTTCCTCCATTCCATCTCCTCCCAAGCGGATAATATATGCGTACATAAGTAATGCGATGTATGGCTGGGCTGATGTGAGTGAGCTCTTGCACAGGGACCCCAGCCCAGACTTACGCGCTTTACAATGCAATTTTCTGTCTCTGGGAGAGAAAAAAACGTCTTCTTCCCCGTTTTAAGTTTCATATCTTGGTGTATTATTTTTTCTCCTCTTCCTATCTGTTTATTTGATTCTTGGGGATTGATATAAAATGCGAGATACGCAACTTGCTCGGGATACATAATATCCGGTATAAAAAATGATAACGTCGTGGGTTTATCGATGGGGAAAAACCTTGTTGCTGTTTCAAGTACCGCGGAAACCAACCCAGATTCTTAAAAAAAAAAGAAAGAAAGAAAAATTTCCAACTTGTGGAGATGGCAGGTTACAAGATGTGTTGTACAGATAAAGGAAAAATGCATTTTCCCGAAAATCCCATCTTCTTTACAATATTATGCAGTTTTCCCCTTCCAGGAGAGAAGAGATTCTCCATTCTCCGCAACTTTTCAAGTGAATACGACGGAGGAGTCACTTTCGACTCCAGAAGCTTTGTTAACTTTACATATATATATATATGTATTCCTACCGCCGCCAATCCAGTATTGATCGAGCTGTGTGAAAGTTAGCTGGGGGTTCTTGAAATGTATTCATATTTCACCTTACGTCTTACTTCAATTCCCACAAAGCATATAATACACCCTGGTTTATGCTCTCCACCAAAGAAGCCCCTTCATGTCAAATACAAATGAATGTTTGGAAGTGAAAAAAGCCATTTTTTTCGTGGTAAAAGGGGAAAAAATTTGGAATTTATGAAAAGAGAATCTGAAAAAAAGAGAGGAGGAGGAGGAGGGAGGAGAGAGACAGAAGAAAATTTAATACATTCACTTTGGAGAGCTCAAAGGATTTTCTCATTTTGGATCCTTACCGCTGCTACCTTTCACCCATCCAACATCAAACTTCCAATTCCCCGTAATTCAAATAATAATAATAACAACCAGAACTGAAGAGATTCTTGAAGGGGAAAACTCGGTGTGCATTTCATACACGTTCTGTATTATGTTATTGAGGGAGGGTAGGAGGGTAAGAGAAAAATTGGTGGAGATGTAATCAACAAAAGATTTTGCGGGATATGGAAATCCAATGTATCATCCAATCCCCCGCGTTCCCCTTCCCCCTCACTTGACACCACCAGATGATTTGAATTCTCTAGTTTGATATTCATTTGTCGTCCGTGTTTACGTATTCATTTTGCGTGTGGTGTATTTGATGGAGTTGTATAATAATTTTACAATTCCCAACATCTGGCGTGGTTATTTCGTCAGCGGCTATGTTGTTATTATGGAATCAGTTGGCAGATGGTATCAGTGGGTGAAAGTATATATACCTAGGTAGGTAGGTAGGTAGGTTCGACTTTTTGTGATGTAATTTTGTTGTTTAATAATAATATTTTAAGCGTAAAGTTGTGTAATTACACTTAAATTTTTATCTGACATGATACCTCCTTAAATATATATGATACTACTGTTAATGCTACACGCTTGTCCCCAGTTGACTCCTTTTAATTTCATGTTGATCCCCTCAAACTGCCACTCTACCACCACCACCGGATCATTCCACGTCCTGACTTTTTTGTTAAGTTGGACCGAAGCTTATATATAGTATAGCATAGCCCCGCGTTTATATATATGCACTTACTTTTGCACGACGGCGAAGCAAGCCCCAGTTGCACTTGAGTTACGGGGAAACCAAGAACTTAAAAGGGATTTGGGCAGCTTAAAANTACTTTTGCACGACGGCGAAGCAAGCCCCAGTTGCACTTGAGTTACGGGGAAACCAAGAACTTAAAAGGGATTTGGGCAGCTTAAAACGGGAAAGTTAATCCTGACAAGAGAGAGAGAGAGCAGAGCAGCGGAGAGAGTGGAGCAATGCAATGCATAGAAAATGCATATGAAGAGTAGTTTGTTGCGGTGGTGGTCCATATATACAAAAAGTTATTAAGGGCTGTGAGTGAGTGAGCAAGGTGGGCGCGCTATACCTACTGGGATTTTCTCCTTGTTTTCGAATCCTTTTCCCGGATTTCTGGAGAAAAACTACTACTACTTGGAGCTTAGCTTGCCCTTCTCCTGTTTCAGTTTCAGCATGTTAATGCAGTATATAGGAAAAAGTTGGTGCTTAGGTATGCAGCTTGGGAATAATTTACGATCCCCATTATTCCACCTCAATGCAGCCTCAAAGTACATATTTAGCAGTGGGAAGAGGACTCGTATAATAAAAAGTGGAAACAAGAGAGAGAGAGAGAGAGAGGAAAAAACATTTCCTCACACTGCTTACTTACGACTGTGTACCACTCTATTGACACACTTTACAGGAGAAAGGCATGCACCACCGTCCGAGTCATCCATGGTTTTGTGTTGGGGCTTGTGTATGGCTGTGCTGTTTAGATTTCTCACTCTCATTTCATTCACAAGAAGAAGAATCCTCAGGATAGGAGGGAGCTGCAGCACAAAACACACACACTTTTGCACCAAATGAAAAGGAGCACTCGACTACTTGTCTTGAGTCCTTTTGTTCCGTGGCTGAAATAATGATATGATTAGAGGAGACAATCAAGCGAAAAGAAGGCATGGAGTTTGGGTCATAGCAGCTATATATATACCTACGCTCACTTGTCTGTTGTGCAGTCGCAGTCCACTCCTCACTAGGCATGAATGAATGTCAGGAGGGACCGTTAATTGTGTCGTTTGTTTTCCTCCTACAAAGGAGGATAGAGCTTTATATGAAAATAATGTTATCAGGTTTACCTACAAAGTTGCAGATCCTTCTATATGCAGGAATTTAAGTGCGGAGGTGAAAGCGCTACATTAACCTTCCGAAGTATAGACCCAGAGCATCTATTTTCCGATTAGTATTGCGGATACATTTTATTTTTTATATGACCGTGTAATCTCACAAAATTCAATATTCATTTTCCATGTACCAGCATTAGCATTCAAGTAAAGCAGGTTGCAATGAGCCAGAAATCGAAAATGTCTAGTATTTACACGTTTGTTTTCCTCCTACAAAGGAGGATAGAGCTTTATATGAAAATAATGTTATCAGGTTTACCTACAAAGTTGCAGATCCTTCTATATGCAGGAATTTAGGTGCGGAGGTGAACGCGCTACATTAACCTTGAAGCATAGATCCAGTACATCTATTTTCTGTTTACTTTTGCACATACATTTTGTTTTTCATATGACCGTGTAATCTCACAAAATTCAATATTCATTTTTTATGTACCAGCATTAGCATTCAAGTAAAGCAGGTTGCAATGAGCCAGAAATCGAAAATGTCTAGTATTTATAAAATCACAAATCCACCTCACCCTTTTCATAGAAATCAAGCTTAGCAAGACGGTCGATATTTCTTAACGGGATATTTGATAAACATCACATCACATAAAGTTAAGTGTTTGGTTAGACTTCACAAGTTCACAGACTCTATTTTCCCAGAGGAAACTCGACATGGAAGATTAAACAAGTTGAAAATGGAACATGACACTCATTTAATTATCCACTTCTTCCAAAGACTTTCCACGTACCGAATACCAAAATTCTAGACGAATTATCCTTATTACTCAAAATATCTGTGTCAAACAAACATCAAACAAAAATCTTTCTGCTTGCCAGATATATTATTATAATGCCAGCTTGCACTCAAAATATTAGAAACGAAACCGATGATACCAAAAGGATTTGAGCTGACAGACGGACTGAAAAGAGAAAACGTCAGCATGGCAAAAAAAAAAGATGGTTGGACCAGCAATCCTCTTTTCTCCAATGATACTACTCCCTGAACCGCTATTGAATCTCGAGTATTTGTCAATGCTAAATCAAAGAAACTTGTGTGCGTGTTCCTCCATTACTTGTCTCAAGAACAGCTTCCATGTACAACTTTTTGATGTGGCTTGTACTACACAAATGATTTGAGGTTTAAAGAGTAAATAAATAAATATAAATGTGGGCGTTTCACCATTCACACCGCATACTTTCGCTAAGCTTGAATAATACAAGACAATTTCGTTTGCATACTTTACCACCCCCCAGGAGGAAATAGAGTAATGACCTAAAATTTTCTAGCAAGAGTAAAATCCGAATTTCATTTCTGGGTATATATCCCCCTCCCTCCCTTGTTTTCACAGGAACGGGATCAGATCAGGAGAGAAACATAGATAGCGACTTATAGATTGCTTGTAATTTTTCCCCAGCAGGAAAGGAAAAAAACTCTGCGAGAATTGTCTTCTTCTTCTCTTTTCGGTAAAGTCTGCACGTAAAAAAAACTCGGCTTAGATAATGCTTCCGACTCCGACTGAATCCTCATGGTAGATTGGTTGAGATCTTTTATTTTTTCCCCAGGTATCTACATGCATCTCGCGCGGAGTCATATATACACGTAAACGTAGGTATACCTACTTATTTATTCTGTCCCTATTGTTTCCCAAATTTCAACACTGGATTGTACAGATTGGGGATATATAGAATATAGGCCGGGACGACCGATATTGCGATTACGTATTCGAGAGAGAAAGTGAAAAATTGGGGAAATTACAGTAGACCATTTCACCAGCGCTTCCAACTGATTAAGTCCAGAGAAACAGAAAAGGGAATAGGAGGGAATCCAGCTTCTTCTTTTGTATCACACTTTCCAACCAACCAACCGGGTATATGTCTGCACACGTGTCAAGGTTTATATAGCCTTTCTGCGAAAATGGAATAGAGAGGAATGTGGATACACATCCACATCCCATGCTCGTGTTATATCATGAAACTCTTTGCTAAAAAGTTGCAGTTTCCCAGAAGCTTCTT
>JAANSN010006159.1:0-11040 GCA_036850665.1 Dicranocentrus wangi
GCCTGCCTCGCCTGCACCCAATCAACTAAAATAAACTTTTGTAGGATGCCATTAAGATAAAATATATCAAAAAAGTAGAGAAACAAAAGAATCTGGTTTGCTACCTGTTGTTATTATTACATACTATATAGTTGACATACCTAACCCATATACTGTACAAAAAAAACAACTAACACACACAATAAAAACAACTCTCTTCTTCAAGTATACTATATATATATATGATCGTAAAAAACAATAAATTTGTATTGAGAATGAATGGATTGCGCATTTGTCTTTACGAGAATGAAATAATTAATCTGCCTCCCACAATCAAAGTTAGTGCATCTCTTGTTTAGATAGCGAGCGAAAGGAGGCAATTTGAGAGGCAGGAGATTGATTCTGTAAATGATTTGTCCTTTGTATCTTCTTATCCACAGCGGAACCAGAGGGATCTGGTTTAATAGAAATCCTTGCAACCCTTGGCTCAATCGTTTTACTCATCGTTACATTGCCAATTGCAATCTTCTTCTGCTTCAAGGTAAGTGTAGTAGTACCTCAACCACACCCTCCTGCCCTGCCTGCCATTATTCCTCCTCAACCGCAGTAACTATTTTTTTCCCACTAATTTTTCGTATCCTATCTTCTTATCCATCGTTTCTCAAACAGGTAGTGCAAGAGTACGAGCGAGCGGTGATATTCCGGCTGGGTCGACTTCGTCGAGGAGGGGCCCGTGGTCCGGGTATATTTTTCATCCTCCCTTGCATTGATGCCTACAGATGTGTTGACCTCCGAACAGTCTCCTTCGACGTGCCCCCTCAAGAAGTAAGGTCTCCTTTGAGTAGTATACCATAGTCCGTACAATAATATATAAGCATCGTGAAGTCGTTTTTTGGATGAAAAAAAAAAATATCATTCCCCGTTTTTTGCACACTCACTCCATATATATTTCTCAAACCTTTTCTCCTAATTTTATAGTATATATATTTTTTCAAAACGTCAAAATAAGAATACATATTATCCCTTCGCTTATATTTTCCGGTAAAGGGACACCGATACCAAAAAATAATAAAAACTTGTAAAAAAATATATATATTCCAAGTTTTGAAAGCCGATTCCATATACTTACTTAAAAGGAAAGAAAAAAAATGTTGGTATATTTTAACTTTGTTTGAGAGTCTTCATTCACCTTTTTTTTCTGTTTCCCTTCTTCCTCAATTTGCACGCATATAGTTGTTCGGCGAGTGAAAGTAGTGGATGTGATTTGTCCGTTGTATTATTATATTACACACAATATACATGTCGTTTTTTATCAGCTCCAAACTACTCCTGGCTGAGCGGATAGAGTATCCTATATAAACTAGTGAACTAGTCAACTAAAATTTGAGAAAAAAGACGGCGATACAACGTTCTCTCACAAATAATATAAATGATGATCCGATGATGCTCCGTGTAGTCCACTATATTTTTTTTCAAACCCTCTATCCCCAACTAAAAAAGGCTAACACTTAACGGACTACTCTCCAGAATCATTTCCACCGTCAGAATTGATTGACTCGAACAAAAAAATAAAAACTTTTTTAATGATCAAGTCAAGCTCAGCCATGGAAGGGTTTTCCTTGTGAGGAGATTTAATGCTATAGTGTACATACATTTCGGACGGAATTTGTTAAACATGACTACTGTGAACTTTTCTCTCACAAAAAAAAGAAACATGCACACACAATTGACTAGCCGTTGAATCACCATAAAGTTGTTATATTGTCAAAGAAAAAAACGAAACTTTCTTTTCAGAAGATTAAATAAAATAAAAAAGTTGTGTGCAGGAGGAGCATCTCTTGGGTATACATACTCACAATAATGTTACTTACTATACAATAGAGTTTTTCGCAACTTCAACAAAACTGGTTTTTTTATCGTCTTTAAACGGAGCAAATAATGAATTGGAAAGGTTGACATAAAGCTTTTTACTCCAGCTTTTTTATAACCGCTTTCACTTTACTATATATATATACTTTTTATGCACAAAAAACTTGATTTTTAGTGATCTATGCAACTTGAATGGAAGTATATAGTGGAACGAGTTGAGCAAAATGTTTTTGGAAGTAGACGTAGAAAAAAGGAATTGTATTGAAAAGAAAAAAGTTGGATAAATCACAACACTGTAGCAGAGCAGCAGGTAGTATTTTTTTTGTCACTGCGTCAAAAAAAAACCAGACACAACACTGTAGCAGAGCAGCAGGTAGTATTTTTTTTGTCACTGCGTCAAAAAAAACCAGTACGCAAAATAAATGGCACATTTATGTATATAGATTGCACGCATGCACCAAAAAAAATAATAATTAAGTTCATATATATAACCAAATTCTCATCCGTAATATATATTTACTCATTTCGTGTCGTCCAACGCGTCCGGAGTAATAACTAAAACGAGCCTAAGTGATGATGATGATGAGCATGCAGCAACCCGCGGAATTAATGAGAAGTTGCGAAAAGCTGCTGGTGATAAAAAAAGGGTTGAAACAAAAAATAATAATAATATTGATTTCTTTGGGTCCACCGACTTTTCAAACGAGAGCCAGAAAATCAATGTGAAAAAACAAAAGAAAGCGGAATTAATTACTTTTTTTTTAAGAATTGCAAGGAAAACGGTTATTTATTTTTAGATTTTTTAAATTTTCATCCGCGAGTTCCGCGACACATTTTTAGGAGCATTTTTTTCCTAGTGTAATTTGTTCCGTGGGGGAAGGAGACAAGAGTGTAAAAGAGGAGTAGGATGGGATGGAGGAACATTATAATAAAAATCTCTTGTCACATGTCAGTCAACGCGAGTTGGCAAAAAAGGTGTATCCTAAATGGTCTACCAACCTACAACACCCATAATACCTACATAATATATATTTTCCCCTTGTGTATGACGGAATGGTAGTGGTGACAGAGCTCCGAAGAAATATTAAGATTGACACAAGTTTCCTTTCAAAAAAACGGAGAGCATATTTACACACGCTCACTTTTTCCTGGCTGACATACTTTTTCTCAAAACAAAAGATATTTTTTCCTAGTTGTACCTATAGTCATATATACCTTATTATGGCACTTCTTGTGTGTGTGTAGAAAAAGCGAAATGTGAATGGAGAATGTCTCTTTGAAACCCCCCATATATATTTAGTGTGTTGTAACAAAACGGTGGTTGAAAAACAAAACACAAATTTTTTTTCCTGTAGGAAACTTTTTTTGTATCTGTATTGAAAGCGCATGTTTAAATAAATAAAAAAAAATGCCCACCTAACTGAAATATACCTGAATAAAATAAAGCCCTGTAGAGATCTCAAATAACTTTTTGGAGGATCAAAAGGGAATGATCTGCTGAATGGTCTGTATGATTTATTAGATATATATATATTATATAACCATTTAATCTCTACTACCTACATTTTACAAAAAAAAGAAAGAAAAAAAACAATATATTTTATGTGAACATATATTATTTATATGTGAATGAGAAAAATATATACAAAAAATGTTTTTGTGGGTGACATTCTTTTTGAAAGAGTATTGACCGTTGGAGCGCAGCGTATTCCACCGGGTCATTCGGCCCAAGCGGTCAGGTACGAATATAAAACACAAACGTGTGAAACTTTGATGTCTAGTTTTTTTTAAATTAACCTAAGTATAGTATATATAATTACTAGATGAAGTTGAAGAAATGCATTTGAACTGAATGATGAAAAAGTTGTAGGTATATACAGTTCATGATGTAGATCAGAGATCATTTTTGAGAGAATCCAAAAAAACACGAACGAACCTGCTACTTACACCCATATGATCATCATGATCTCAAAATCCTCTTTCTCACGTACTCTCCCCATTTTATTATTATTTCTCTTCCAAGAAAGTACATCTCTCTCTCTCTCTGAATCCCGCTGGTAGGCAGTTTGCAGACAAAATACGAACTACAGACAAATGACATTCCGGCATGCGAAAGCGATTAATCCGCGTACTAAAAACAATCTAATAATAATAATAATAATAATGCGGTATACCTCTATATTGTCCTGGACTAACAGCAACCAAAAAAAAAATTGGAATGTGAGCCGCAGCCGGCTAATATAATATATATGACTCGTTTTTTACAGCATCTTGCCCTTACTGAAAACAAAAAATTACAAGTAACAACAACAAAGTATTTTATATATAAATAAAAAATGAACCTTGTTTTTGCATTTTTGTTCAAGCCTTGGCCTGTCAAAAAATCTCGACTCTCCGTATTTTGTGCATCATGGTGATGTGATGTGATGATGGCCTATATTTTTTGTTAAAATATATGACGGAATGTTATTGAATCTCCGCTGTTTTACATGCCCCTTCTTGTGTGATGCGATATGCGATGGTGAGATCGAAACTTTAAAAAAAAACAATATTTGACTAACACGGCATGTGTGATGTGATGGAACAAGCTGAAACATAATGAATTTGAATGGAGCAAAAACATAAATTTCCTTAGACGATTTGCTGATTATACTTCCCATATTTTGAGGTAGTTTACATAAAACAATACATAAACTTGTAATTCATTTAATAAATTGTGATTAATACAAAAAAATATATATCTCCCTTTTTTAAAACAAAAACAGTCATCTTCTTTCTTTATGTATTTTCATGTGTTAAATTCCTTGAGTTATTTTTTTGTACTTCCAAATTTTTGTTTTTTGACTTTTTTGAATTGAATTATTTTTTTCTCTCGTTTCCCCCAAAAATTAAAAAAAGAACAAAAAAGACACAAAAAGACATGATTTTTTTTGTATTTTTCATCCCCAAATTTTTATAAATACATAAAAATTTTGATCTATTTAAGAAGAAAAAAAAGGATTGGAATGAGGAACGAAGTTATATGCTTTGTTATTGTGATTGTTGTGATCAGGTTTTATCACGGGATAGCGTCACAGTTTCTGTGGACGCGATCGCATACTACCGAGTTAGTAATCCAATTATGGCTACCAATAATGTTGAAGATTACAGGTATAAACGGCCAGTCACGACTACAAAAATATAATATAATATTCTTTTTTCTGAAGAAAAAAATTTCAAATATTTTTTTTATTACCTGACTTGTTTTATATATACTATATATATTTCTCTCGCTGCAAAATTTTTTACAACAAAAAAATGCCTTCTTTTTTCCCGCACTACTCTTTTTCCACCTCTTTATTAATTTTCTGAAAAAAATACTGAAATAAAATTTTTACTAACGCTCCCTGAGCATTTGGTGGCACTAACAGTTTGTTGAATACTATATAATATATATCAAAAGCCTATCTTTTGTTAATCAAAAAGAGGGTTTGTTTTTGTGAAAGGACGGATAAGGCAGAGAGAAAAAAAAATTTTTTGGGGCAAAAAATATATAATATTTGTGAAAAGCTCACCCAAAAATTACTACTTTATTTGAGATGCGATCATTTGTTATGATGGAATCGCTTATTTTGCTGATTGTTCAAATATTCAAAAAATTATCTATTCATATGTGTTATAATACTTATGNATTCAAAAAATTATCTATTCATATGTGTTATAATACTTATGTTTGCGTTATTCATACTCATAAGTCTATTGAATGACCTGAATTGGATGAAGGACAAAAAACGAAAAATATATTTATAATATTTGTGATATGCGAATGGTATTTTGCGTTACATTTAAAGAGTCAATTTACGAACTACGACAGACGTTAAAACTACTATATAGCGGAATACTTAATGATTGTACAAAACCGATATAGTTTTTAAGACGCAGACGTCAAGAAATAAGGGCAGAAGGAAGAAGGGTGGTGGTGATAAAGCGAACAATTTTGAGTTGATTAAAATAACATAGCTAGTTGTAACCATGTACCTATATATCTAGTTATGGGATATAGATTGGGATCAAACATGGAAATGAAATTATTGGGCTTTATTTGATTTGCACCGACTGGGTAATAAAAAAAATGTGAGGAAAGTCAGGAGGACAGTCGTTTGAGTGGTCTACGTTGAAACGTGCTATAATACTGTCATGTCATATAATAACGGTTTTTAATGTACGTATAATCATTTTTTTGGAGGGGGGAGGTGGGAGTGCACTTTGTGTGAAGGTGTCATAAGTAACTGCATGAATGATTAATTCCCCCTTTAGGTCCCAATAGGTACTCTAGGTATATTATTATTTATTCAACAAAAGGGGAAATCAATAGTCGCATGCACTACCCGCATTGCACAACGACCCCGCGAGTTGTGATCTCTTTAGCTACAATGATCCGAATACAAATATTTTTTGCAACCCATTTGAATTTTTGAGTAAACAGGATATGAGATGAGTCAGAAAAAAAGAATCTGTATCACTCCAAGAGCGGCGACAATGGTTGGTTCTGGTTGGGAGAATGGGAGAAGAGGAAATTCGGATAAACAGGATTACAATGAGAAAATTCCCAAGACAAAATATATACATACAGAGTGTATGAAATGATTTATGGCTCGTTGTGGCCAATTTATTTTACAGAGTCCCCCGTTTTCAGCACTGAATTAAGAAATGGTGCACTAGCCTGCTCCACATTACGTGCTCTGGGAACCAAACACTCTGGAATATTTTTTTTTGTGGCATGAGGAATGAAGGAATGTGTGGAGGATATATAGCAAGAGCTAAAAAAGAAAGAGCTCGCATAATTGTGAAAATCCCTTTACTACGAAGTACTTATACACATATATATCATAAACGTGTATCACCAGCCAGATGAGCGGAGCGGAGTGGGTTTCGTCGTAAAAGTTAATTAAAATTAGAGCACGTTTCCAACATTCATCGTGCGGCAAAAGTGGACAAGGAGGATATGTCGTAAATGAGGCTTCAGAAGCGCGAGTGTTGAACCCAGTCGAGTGACTCGAAACAGAATATTCACCACACTTTAATCTTTCATTCATGCCAAGAACACAAGAATGTGGGATAAATGGCAAATGGGTCGGTCGTCGGGATATTATTATGTTAAATTTAATGCCTTTGTCAATATGGGCAAAAGTAAAGACGACGGCGGCGGCGGCATGGTGGATGGCGGCTGTGTGGTGTGGTGAAAGGGAACGGCGGATAGGTCACTTGGCCACACATTATCCTAGATGAATTAGTCATTAAGGTAATAGGCCTGTTGAGATAGCACTTTTAAGCCAACCAAAACCATCTAATAACCTGATTTTCTTCGGCATAATTTTACGTCGTGGCTTTATGAGAGATATGCGAGGCTGGCTCGCTGGCTGGCTCTGGCAGATTTTCTTCTTCTCTGGTTGTGAAGTTAATTTGGCAAGGAATGGACATAATAACTTTTACTTCATTAGTTTTGGGAAAGGGGGAAAACCCGAGAGGAAAAACGTGTATCATGAAGAAGAAGATATACTTTTATTATTATATTTTTTTGTTTGGGACTAACTACATGTTTTTGACTACACATGTCAAGAAGAAATGGATATTTTGTTAGAAGAGAGAAAAAAAACTTTTTTTTATCGATAGAATAGTACGAACCCCATTCGAAGCATTTATATTATACTTCATATATATATAATGTATATTATTATTATTATGTTCCATTGTTTGAGAATTCCTCCGACTCCGACGTTCCGGTTGGAACGTCCGGGTTGGAAAAACACAAGCACTCTCTTTCCACCACCCACCATAACACACGTCCCATTTTTACTCCAGTTCATCCCAAACCAATTCCCCGTCCTAATTTAATCGTCAGCGGGATTGGAACTGGGAGGAAGTTGGGTTGGAAGAAAGAGTAAAAAAAAACTTTGTTAATTTACAAGCATCTGTTGTTTCCATTAAAAGTTTTGTTTGCATGCAATGCATAAAAACAAAAAAAAAAACTTTCATCTTAAAGCAATATACCCACCCGGCCGCCCTCCGATATACTTATAAATAAACACCAGCGTTTTAATATTTAAGCGAAAAAAAAACCACAAAAAGCGAAGGAGTGTATTGTTGTTGTGGCGTTCGCTTCGGTTCCAGAGAAGAAAAAAAAACGCCGGTTTGTGAAAAAACTACATACACGGTTTTTAGCTGGTAAAAGAAACAAAGAAAATATAGGTTTTATTTATTATAAATACATGAAACAGCCCGGTTTTCGGGGTACAACACAAGAAATATAAAACTCACATTGTTATTTTCTGTTGCTCTCGCCAATCTCTATCTTTTTTCATGAAATTAACTGACTTACTTACTACTACCGCTGACAAGCTGTTAAACATCATTAATAGTAAATATAATAATAATATCAAACAATCTATTTTTCCTTTTATCTATTTTTTCTTCTCTCGGAAAGATTTTCTCCGATTTTTTTGATACGTACGCGACTACTAAAACCTTCAAAACCTTTAATATTGCTGTACAAAAAAACTGCTCTCATTTCTGGTTCTTTCTCTTCATGTTGTTGTTGTGGAGGTATATAGTTTTCCTCCAGAGCGTAGTAGTTATATATTGAGCTTCGTGGAATGAGAAACAAATCATATATTATTTGGTAATTGAGAGGAAATATACTTATAATATTGCTGTTTTTATATATAGCTTAAGTAAAGTTTACATAATATGGTGTTTTTGATCATGTGATGAATTGTATTATTATGTCACCCTCACAAAAAGGACGGAACAATGACCGAGGGCTCAAAAAATGCATTTCTTGTTAAAACAAAAAAAAATTTATGCATAAAACAATTATTTTGAAAATGACACAATTTTTTATCAAATGTGATGTGGAATCAGTGTTCTTTTTTGAAAAAAATATATATGTAGCAGCTGGTATCGCTTTCTGAACTGCACGAATTTTATTGTTCTCGTTTTTCATGCCCCGTGGAAGGATTCTTGTGAAAAACGAGCAAAAAAAGCACGAAACTATACAGAAATGAATCTACATGAAAGTTATATAAAAATTAACATTAATAAAAAACAATAAAAACAAGAGAAAGGAATACCCATCCCGTTAAAAAATAAAATAAAATATATTTTTTGTCAAAGAATATATACACTACTTTTCCCCAGAAAGAGAAAAAAAATTATTGTTTTCCAGTTGTTGTTGTGTTCGTGTATCGTGGACATTGTTGGTTTTTTTGTACCTCGAACAACGAACGTATCTCTATCCATCTATCTATTCTTTTTGTTGTTCCAATTTCACAAGAGTACTTTTCTCACGACTTGTCCATCTCGACGAACCTAGTGGATTTTTTTATATATTTTTTTTAGTCGAGTGACAACCCACAAAAGATAAATGTTTCTGGTTTTATCTCTGTCATCCAAGTTAAGTCGTTTGTCTGCCACCCAACAACTCACACAAGCACAGTTGCACAAGCAGAAAGATCCGGTCATGCAAGAAGAAAGCACGAACTCGAAAATCGTTTATATCCTGTATATACACTTAAATATTAGCTTCGTTCTGCACCTAGTTTTCAAGTGGGACTTTTTGTGTGTGGGAACGAAAGGGAACCATTTTGTAATCATAAAATGCAATATGGGCGAATGGGAGTAGTACACACATATGAGGGGAAAGTGAAAATTACGTGAAATATGAGGTTGGTCAAACTCCGTCATTTTTTATGAGCTGAGATAGAGCTTGTGCAATAGTAGTTTTTCCTCTGGGGAATCACATCACCCACCACGAAAGTTATTTACTTTAGTGCTTTTTTTCCCTGTAAAAAAGAAGAAGAAGAGAAAATATAACGGGACGTGTTTCCGGGTTTTAAAATAATTTTGGACACGTTTCCCATTTTCCAAAATGTTTTTTAAAAAAAATAAAAAAATTTTGGTCCAAAAGAAAAAGACTAGTCCAGGACACAAACTTCTTATTGTATGAAGCTTTTGTTTGGAATGCAAAAAGAAACGTAGTAATTTTATGACAGTTTTATGACATATGCACATTTTCCGTGAGAAAAGTACTCTTTTTTGTTTTAGAAAATTATGCAAAATCCGACTTCCTTTTTTTCCTTAACCTTATTACAAACGCAGCTTCACTATCTGCACAGATGCACATACACACAAAAAAGGAGGGAGGGCGACAAGGCGGAATGAAAGGAGGCAGGCAAACGAGTCTCATCTTTCATTCTTTTGTCCCCTTCTCCAAAAAAAAACCTCTAACTTTATAAGATAGCATTTAAGAACATGATTTTTCTAACATTTTTACAAAATCTCTCATTTTTTGTTTTTTCGTAATTTTGTTCTTTTCCCTAGATTTTAACGCATGATAGCGTAACCGTGGCAGGTACTGACAACTTACACTTATCTCTATCTATATACTTACTTATTTCATTCCATTTCCATTAGTTTTGAACACCGGATTTTTTATGTACTTTATATTAATACTAGTTCTTATGATTATTCGTAAATTTTAAGTGGATGCCGTGGTCTACTACAGAGTGTATAATCCCACAGTAGCTGTGTCGAACGTAGTTGATTACAGGTGATGACCATTATTCTCATTTTTTTACAAAGCAAACAAGCAAACAAAAAAACCAAAAAAAAAAAACCAAAACAAAAATGTTTCGCTATATATATATGTCCTGTTTATATATACATACTTTTATGTGTTCTATATCTATCTATCTCTATCTCTCTCTCTCTCTCGCTGTCTGTGTCTGTCTCTTGCTAGAGCTATATCTGTATGTCATAAATATATGTGTTATACACTTTTTTCTCTGTCATCTTTCTTCGGCTTCTAATTTCCAAGAAATCCTACATGTTTAGGTTTTTATATAGTCCAACTTTAATTATAGGTAAGCCTGGCGCGGATTGTTGCGTTGTTGATGACAAGTTAAACATGGGAGACAAAAAAAAAGTTGAATGTTTAATAATAAATGCTAGGTGTGCTTGCATTTTTGCAAGGTTTTTTGCATTTTTTTCTATTTCGCTTAAAATAAAAGTTTTATGTTTCGTTTCACCCCGAAATTACACCATTTTTGGTCAATATATATTTGCATCAGCTGCTAAAAGCATTTTAGTGCAAAAAGGAGGACGTCCATTTATAATCAGCAAAAACCTGAGCACGATATATTCTTTTTACCTCTC
>JAANSN010006160.1:0-11039 GCA_036850665.1 Dicranocentrus wangi
GCATTCTTACAACGGGAATGAGCTTATAAGAACACATGGGAGGATGTACATGACTTGGCCTTCGCCAAAGGTCAACTCAGTAATACATCCAATCTCAACATCAGATTGCATTTAAGCATACAGCCTCTTCTATGAACTACCAGAGTTTTTATTGCATTTCGAGATCCGCCAAGAATTTTCCAGAATCTCTCCTTCTAATATATTATACGATATATAAGTATTAATAATATGTCCAGTTTTTTGTGACTCACTCAACAAACAACAGACAGAGTGAACCCCATCTCCCTCCACCAGTCAGTGCTTATTCATTATAACATATCCGTTTTGTTTGTGCCTTTTTGCTCCGTCAGTATGAACTTGTGTGTGGTAGACTGGTTGGCTTTTTGAAATTTTTATATCAGTTATTGGATACCATATACCACTAAAAATTTTCAACAAAATTAAAATTGCACATAACACTGGAAATTTTGCAAATTAATATCCTTGTTGCCATTAATCAGAAATGGCAAACTTGAGTAACATTAATGAGAAGTATTTGTGCACCGAGTGTAAAACTCTTCCACTGAAAAAAGTGTTCCAGTGCTTTGATGGGCACCCCGTTTGTAACATGTGTTATGCTACTAGTGGGACCTCCTCCTGCCACATTTGTAATATTTCCTACGGCAGCAAACCCATACGTCTCAGCTTTTTGGAAGCTGAACTTGACACACTAGTCCTCACCTGTGTTAATGAAGACAAGGGATGCAGGGCGACTTTTCACAGGAGTGGAATATCCAACCACCAACATCACTGCATGTTTCGGTAAGCTTTTTTTAAATTAAACAATTCTTTTTAAAGCATACTTGACGTTTGATGATTCCAGGGAATGCATGTGTGAGCCCCTTGAATATGGTACAGTGATGCTTATGAATCCTCATCTCATTCAATCTTATATAGTAGACAGGCTGTCAACCTATGCAGAGACATGGGGCTGCAGGACTGTTCGCACGAGATCACAAGGAATGGCTGGCCGGAGGCGACCCTTGCCCACTTCAGGGCAAAGCATCACGTTGTGGATGATGCTGATGTTGGAGAGCGTGTTACTCTCGAACTGGTGTATACTGTAGCGGATGATGATGGAACAATAAATAGTGGCATCTGGAACCCTGTCCTTTTGAAAGCCAATAAGAGCTCAATTGATAACCCCATATTTGGCGTATTTTTGGCCGCTATAAACAAGGACGATGGTAGTTTCTCCATATCTTGCATTCAAATTTCAAACTTGGAACAGCATCCTACCACACAATATCGAGCCGACTACTGCCTTCGGAGTTTGTGTACTGATGTGAGTATGAGTATGACTTATTCCTTTTTTACTTTTTTTAAGTATAATTTAGAATAATAGAATACAAGAATTTGCAAAAAAAATTACTTCTGGTTCTGGCGTTTCTTTTATCCAGGTTCAAGACCTTCACTGCTCATTTATACCAATACCGTACATGCAATGTAGTCAAGTCCTCAACACGCCGCCTTTTAGTGTCCGCAAGCCCATGTTGGACAAATATTTGGAGAATGGCAAATTGCGGGTGGAAGTGGAATTTAGTCATTGGAGAGTGAGTCCGCAATTTGAAACTGAAAAATACGATGCTGTTGGACCAGTAGTTGTTGTGAAAATGGTGTCACAAGGAAATTTACGTGAGGACCTTCATGTATGTAAGTATATGTAGTTTTAAGTTTAAAAAAGTATCATGATAATACTCAAAACTTCCAAAATGGCAATATTACCTACTATATCTCATGTTGACAAGATCTTATAATACTCTTAAATAAGCTGACAGTGATGACGGCGAGAACCCCAGAAATGGAGATGGAGGGAATATCAGGTACTCGGAATCTAAAATACAACCAACTATTTCACATGTCTTAGCTCCATTGTTTCAATATATTTACTATTGACTTGGCTGACAGCATAATATTTAAAATCTTGTCACAGGGAAAATAATGTTGTAGCAACTGCTCAAACCGGAGTCGTGGAGGTGTCATCACAACCCACAGATGGTACCGCAGCAGGAGGAGGACAAGCTGCTACTACTCCAATAGCTTCTGCATCTTCGTCTAGCACCAGCAACGTCATTGTGAGCTACGGCAGAATTCCCTTCCAAGAGGGCCCAAGAAAACAAGCGCGTTTGGAAGGTAAGATATTTGTTCACTAATTCCAACTTTCACTTTTTTAAAACTAAATTAATTGTCCTGTCGTGTTTGTAAATGTCAGTATGTATTTATATTTTTATGCGACAAGGAAACGCATGTGTTTCAACCGGAAGGGATGCGGAGGAGGAGGAGGCCCGGAGTGATTATGAGAGTGAGTCCGATAATGAGAGGTTTGTAAATTAAATTCAATCAAATAGCTCTTTAAAATGTATTTACATCGGAAGACATGGACATACGGTTGCCATTATTGTTAGCGTTTTAAAATTGTTTTTAATGTCCGTAGTAGAGGCGTAGGAGGATCCACCGCTGAGGCATTTATGCCTCTGCCTGCTACCCCAGGAAGCGGTTTATTGCCTACTGGATCGACGGGAGATTCGGGTCCGTTGGAAATATGAAATACTTTGATACGGTTAAAGGCTTGTTATTACTTTTTGGAATGCATAGAACATTTTACACATTTCTCTCTCCACAGTAATTTATATGTAGTTTACCAATGTACACTTTTTCCCATGTTTTAATTTTCACAATTGTTTATTTTGTTAAAAATGGTCAATACAAAAAAGGTGAATAATATGTAATAACATAAAAAATATATAATTATTTGTAAACTAACCCTTTTGAGAAGCAAATTTTTGCTCATCATCATCTTTGGTGGTTGATAATGGACTCTCTGCTGATGACCTTCGGAATACAAAGATGACTTTAATGATGTCACTTGATTTTATTATTATTATTATTACTTACGATTAGTTTAATTAGACACGATTGTTGAACATCATAAAAACCAAAGCGGAAATTATTTCTAGCCCAACCGATTGTGTCCTTTATTTAAGCTGTCCGTAATATTTGGTGAAAGCGATTAAAAATATCTTTTTAGAAAAATGCAAACTCTTCCTTCTTATTGTTAGTTGAATGATTTATTATTCTCAAAGGGTAAAGATACTTACTTGAGTAAACCCACGTTTGACATGTATAGCGAGCGGCGTTGGAAGGAGTTTGCAATAGCAGCCGTTGATATGCTGATCAGGTCCCAATAACAATTTTTGCTATTGAGATAATTCCGATGATGGTAGAATGTCACCCAAATCATATATGAACGAATTATGACTTTTAAATAGCCACTCAACATGGGCTCAACACTATTCCTTTTCAAGGCAAATAAAACCTCTTGTAATACGTTTAATGTGATGATGAGGCAAGCGCAAAGCAATTTATTGCCGAGATGTGTTTTAGTAAGATTTACTGCTGACCTTTGACCCACTTCCGGTTTGACCCATAGAATGGACAAACATGGGTTTTCCGAATCTAGTAAAATTTCGCACGCATTCTCCATTGTTTGGGTTAATATTCCCTTGGCCTGCCGATAAGCCCAAAACTTGTTTTCGCAGTGAAAATATCGTACCACCTGCTCAAATCCTAAAATGTGCACTGTATGACGCGACGAGATACTCCAATATTAAAGGCTTCCTCGTATTCACCCAATTTATTTTAACCTTTCAGGTCAAAATGTCATCCAACGGGAATTATCCCATGCTGGGAAGCATTATTTCCAAGTTTTTGTCATTGCATATTATCGACATCATGTGATATCTGGATTTAATAACGCAGCAAAACATAGATAAGAGGCCAAAGCCAGGTGAAATTCATATATATATAGAAATGCTCGTTTCACAAACAATTATTTATTTCGTAATTTTAAAAATTCGTTTCACAATATTTAAGTAAGACTGCTCATATATCTTAGAAAGTTCTTTCATGTTCTTTTCAAACTATCCCCGCCACCAGCTCTTCGGAATGGTATATTGATCTCCACTGTAAACTGGGTAAGGTGGCGAGGGTTTTGATTTCGATTTCGACAATGTATATTTATACCGATTCGTTCTGGAGGATCGCCCGCCTAATCTTGATCTTGGCCTTGACCTTGACCTAGAACTTGGAACGCAATAGTAGCAGACGCTGGGGCACCTGTAGCCTCTCGATCCCCTTGGAACGCAAGAGCGGCAGATGGGGGGACACGGAATGTCATCCGAGTACAAATCATACTCATCCTCATAATCATCATCGCCGTAATCGTAGTAATCGTATCCCGCGGCACTCCTAACGGTGCCTGTAAATAAATGGCCAGAAAAGCAAAAAACAAGTAACAATAGCAATGAACCTGAAAAAAACATTGTTGTTCTGTTATATGAGGAAAATTTTTGATTATTACCGAGTATCACCACAACTCCGCCGAGGAGAAGAATCCAGCAAGTCTTCATCTTGGCGGTGGTTGGTGTAGTAGCGCAATGGACTCTTCAATGGTCTTGGGAATGCAAAGATGATGACGTTGCTTTAATGATGTAACTTTATTATTATTAGTTTTATTACGAGTGTCGTGTGGACACAATTGAACATTATAAAAACCAGGAGGGTGGAAATTACTTTGCCAAAGTGATTATATATCTTATTTTAGAGCAGGCAGGGGCGACCTTGGATGTAGAATTGACGGTGTAATCATAGCGGATTGATTGACCCCGCCAACTATATAACTAAAATATATGATTGCGTTGGACCTTTTGGACCAGTAGTTGCGGAACCATATGTTCCTTGTTGCTGGCACTGATGGGGAGCCGCTCACAAGTTATCCAAATCTAACAAAACCATATATTTCGCATGCCTTCTCCATATGCTTTGATTTGATTTCCTTTGCCTGTTTCTGACCACCTAAAAAACTTGTTTTCATAGTGAAAATATTGTAGCACAATTGGTATCATAACCCCAAAATGCATGGTACTGGACTTCAAGCTTAAGCTCCTCCAATAAGCGCATGTGGGTCTTCATTTCATCCAACGTTGTGAGCCAATGGAGAAACCCCCACCACCGACTTCCAGCAAAGAAGAAGAAAATTTTGGAACAAAATCATAGCGGATTGATTGACCCCGCCAACTATATAACTAAAATATATGATTGCGTTGGACCTTTTGGACCAGTAGTTGCAGAACCATATATATGTTGCTTGTAGCTGGCACTGATGGGGATAAGCGCATGTGGGTCTTCATCCAACGTTGTGAGCCAATGGAGAAAACCACACCACCGACTTCCAGCAAAGAAGAAGAAAATTTTGGAACACCTGGAACATCTTAGACCCGTATTATACGACACCTGCTTGATCTTACTCTGCAGATATAAATAGAAGATGGATACATAGCCAACGTGACTACTACTGCTGAATTATTTTCAAAAAATATATATCAATTGGGCTCGCATTTTAGTTTTTTTTTCAATTTCTGTAACTTTCTCTATTAGTTCGTTCTAGCTGAATAATGGTGTGGTGATCCCTCCCAGCCAAAGTCTCCTTGAATATTATTGACAAATTTTATCTCCCATTACCGTCGACACGTATTATATTATGATGGAAGCTTTGAACACATGGGTGTTCAGTCAGGTGGATCAAGTCAAGTGCACTCCGGTGACAAATGCAGCAGTTTAAAAAAAATGTCACCCAACAGGAATTTATTATCCAGGGGGGGGAGCAGAGGCAATAATAATTTTCAGGATAAGTTATGAAAAATAAATGTTGTCCATGGAAACTCACATGGTGCTTTTATAACCGGTTTGATTTAATTAAGAGAAATTTATAGAAATCCTCTTTCCACATAAAATTTTACAAGTTTTGCAAGTTTAAAACTTCATTACTTGTGTAAGTAAGACTGCATGCCAAGTTCGTGGAAGTGCCGGTGGAGTGCATTATCCTTTTGAGCGTCTTCGTTTAACTTGTCTACGCCTATTCCATTTGGATGATCGCCCTTGTAATCCTGATCTTGGAGTGCAATAGTAGCAGACACTGGGGCACCTGTAACCACCTCTCGATCCCCTTGGAGTGCAAGAGTAACATATGCGGGGACACGGAATGTACATCGGAGTACAAATCATACTCATCCTCATAATCATCATCGCCGTAATCGTCATAATCGTATCCCGTGGCACTCTTTGCGGAATCTGTAAAGTGGCCAAAAAAGGTTATAAAAATAAAGTAATTATGACCAATAAATGAACCTGAAAAATATTGTTATTTTATAAGGGAATTTTTCTGATTTACCGAGTATCACCACAACTCCGCCGAGGAGAAGAATCCAGCAAGTCTTCATCTTCTTGGTGGTGATCCACTGGCACAATGGACTCTCCAATGGTCTTCGAAATCCAAAGATGACTTTGGTTTAATGACGTAATTTTATTATTTTTAGTTTTATTGCAAGTGGTGTCGTGTAGACACAATAGAAAATTATAAAAACCAGAGCGGAAATTATTTTGCAAAGTGATTATACCTTAATTTTAGAGCAGAGGTGACCTTGGATGAAAATTGCTGTTTAGGTAATTATACGTGATACTCACTTTATTTGAGCTACTCGTATTTGGAAAGGGTAATAATAAAGTCTTTTCAGAAAAATGCAAACTCTCTTTCCGAATTGAAGGATATTTTATGTATGAGGTAAAAGAAGACTTAGCAACTACGTCAATTTCAATTTCAGTTCTAACTTTTCAATTTCAAGGTAAATAACGCAATAAGAATGGTTAATACGCCATCGCATAGTCATACACCTACGCTTTGATTTAATGCCGGGAAATTTTTGTTTTCTTCTTAAATTCTCGTTTTACTAATTTATTTTTTCTCCATAGCCTGACTCCACTACAAATATTATTTAGGAATGTAATGTCATGTAATTTTTGTACATTGTCATTAGCCACGTATCCGATGATGCGGTTTACCTATTTTTGGTCTGTCGCCGTATCCTCTCTTAAACGGATCTCTACTCAATTTAAAACTCGATGATCGTCCAATTAATTTTGAATCGGAGCTTGATCTTGATCTTGGAACACAATAGCGGCAGATTGAGGGGCAGGAGTAGTAGTCATCGGAGTACACATCAAAGTCAGGGGCGTCATAGTCATCATCGCCATCGCCGTATTCATAGTAATCGTACCAGTATCCCGCTGCGCTCCTAATACAGCCTGAAAAATGGTCAATCAAATTAGCAAAATTAAATGATTAATAAAAGTGAAAAACCTAACATATTATTCTTGCTCTATAAAGAAATTTGTGATTTACTGAGTATTACAACCATGGTTCCGACGAGGAAAAGAATCCTGCACGACTTCATCCTGTGGGTGATATTATACTGGCACAATGGACTCGCGACACTGGCCTTCGGAATCCAAACATCTTTATTTGCAACTTTATTGTTATTATTATTAGGTATTAGTTTTATTACATGCCGTTTAAATTGGACGTCATAAACCCAGAGCGAAAATTATTTTGCGCAAGTGAGTACATCTTAATTTTTAGGCAGATGTGACCTTGCATAAATAATGCTCAAGTAATAAATATTCTATGCATATATTATTTGAGTCATTCAATTTTTGTAGAAATCGTTTGAGGAAAATGCAAATTCTTTCCGGCTTGAATGATTTTATCGATAAGGGTTTAATTATGTTAAATGTGGATCGTTTAATTAATTTCGAGTTTGGCCTAGGAGTTTACTAGCGGCAGATGGAGGGGCAACGTATATCATCGGAGTCAAAATCAAAGTCAGTGAGTTCATAGTAATCATCTTACGGCACTTGTAACCGAGTCTGAAAAATGTTCATGCAAACATACTTTGTAAGGGATATTTACGTAAGGGTATGTAAATATCCCTTACAACTTACTAATTAATTTTGTATCATTAATTACATTAAAGCTATATGTCATAGTATACGCTTAAACCCCGTTTGTGAGAACATTGTTTTAGGATAGGAAGATTTTAGAGGATCCAACCAAACCCATCCATGCGGACTCGTCACTTTTTCCCTGCCTGATTGATTGTTTGTATGCCTGTTTAAGTCCGGGAGCTACAAATCGAAAGGATCAGACGACTGACAAGTTATCATTTTGGAAACCGTGGCCGTCGTGTCATGGATGGGATACTTTAAAGATTAGGGAGAGATTAAAAAGTGCATGTAAGCAATATATGTGGTAAAAACAAAACAGGTCACGTCATGGATTGAAAATGTGGGTTATTGGGTCGGGTCGTTAGATACTGGCTGGACTCATTTGATAATCCGCACGTGTCCGATAGCAATATCATTGATGTAATATGGTACAATATATTATGGTTACGGTCTCTTTGCGTTACCTCGTAAATATATATATGTCCAGCAAAATGACATATTATTAGGTTTATGTGATGATAGTTTAGTGATTAATGCTGCTTTGTTATTTTCGAACCAGATGGAACTATAGTATCAAAAACATACCTATTTTTCCTTCCTAGAATTTTTATTCGAGAATACATTTTAATCCAATTGTTGAAAGTAATGAACTAATTTATATATGCGCGCTTTTTTGAAGTAAAATCTGGATTAAAAGGTTCATTCAAATGAAACAGTAAACCATGGTCGAATTTAAAAAAACGAACAAATGTATATACAAAATGTATTTAAAGTGATTAAACTTTGTATCCTCATTTATTAAAGAGTAATACGGACGTGGGCTCAATCTAGGCTGCAACAATGAGTTAAATCATTTTTACATATTATTACAATTCCCAGAACATATTAAGCCACTGCATACCCTAAATGAAGGAGCAGGACAATAAGGGAGGCCGAATAAATTGCTTTGTTGGACGTAGAAGTATATGACATTTGCCTAATTGTAATTGAAAAGTCATTCACATCTTGCAGTCCTTGAATTCCAATAAAAACGTCGTTTTCTAGTGTTACCGCAGGATTTATAAGCTTTCCACGGGATTTCGAAGGATTTGGTATAAATGTTTCCCCAAATGCACTTATCTCCCCATCATGATGTGACTCACTGGGTTCTGGATCATCATACGAGTAATGCCCAATAGTTTTTCCTAATTCACTGGTCAATGTGACTATAATACCGCTTTGCGATAGTTCCAGCCATATGGATTCTATTTGATCTCTTGCTACTGTTCCACTAATTTTCAGTCCACTGGCTGGAACAGGAATAGGATATGCTGGAGGACATTCCGTTGTCGATTCCTGAATCATCGCAGCAGCTAGACGCTCAGTGCTATCGAGAATAATTTCACTGAGCATATCATTTACTAAATCGTTAGCCCATGCGTGATCATTATCTGACGCAGCCTCCACCCGCATAGCTTTCAATAATTTTAACGTAATATCACTGGTTATAATCGTTCTATTTAGGTTTGCTGACATTCTTAAATTAGCTGAACCAAGAGTCTTTATTGGGCTAGTTGGATCTGGAGTCGTTGTTGGTGTTGTTGTTGTAGGTGGATCTGGAGTCGTTGTTGGTGTTGTTGTTGTAGGTGGATCTGGAGTCGTTGTTGGTGTTGTTGTTGTAGGTGGATCTGGAGTCGTTGTTGGTGTTGTTGTAGTTGGGCTAGTCCGATCTTCAATGGTTGTTGGCAGCGTTGAAGTGGAGATGGTAGGTACCGGGGGGCATTTGGACTTTACTTGTTTTCGTGTTCCACCTCCTAGCTGTTCAACCAGTTTCTTGACTTCTTTAGCTATATAATCTTTGGCTGACTCTTCGTGCAGCAGATTTCTAATTAATATTTTAACATCCTCAATTTGAAAATGTGCTACGCCAGATTCGCGGTGTAGAGGTTTCTCAAGAATGATTCTAGTTTTTCCTGTCCAATTTAAATTATATGTACTCATTACGTATAAAATTATGCACAATGGATTCGTGTTATCTGGCATATTGGAGCGGAGATGTAGGTAAAATTACTAACAAATTTTAACTTTACAAATATTACTTACCTTGATTCTCACTTGTATTTAGCCTCACGTCTGCTCGCCTGGCGTATACTTCGTTAGATGTAATACCTCCGGCTACACAACTAACGTATATAATAAACGTCATTAACTGGATGATCCCCATTTTGAACAAGCAGGCGTAGAATACCAGTTGCAAATAAAAAAGATTGATGTTGAATGGTCGGTAATAATTTAACCCTTTCTTCATTCACTTTCATGGAATCAGTGCTACCTGCCACTATTACATCACATCTTATCAGGCAGATAGTCAGTCAGTCATTTCAAGGAAATATGCGTTTTAGATACGAGGCCAGGGATTCCCAAGTCAATCAAGAATGCAATAATATGCAGTTTTATTACATGTACTTACATGTGGCTCTGTATTATTGTATTTTGTATGCTTGTGTTTTTCATTTTCAAATTTTTTTCCTTTTTATAAAAATTATATAATTTATACACGCACAAAATACTTGCAACAGATATGTTAACTGGTAACTAATTAATCAAAACCAAGCGAGCACAACCATGAGGGTTATGCTCCTAGCAATTGCAAGCCATCAAGACAGTAGTGCCAAATGGTGAAGGTAAGCAAAACTCTCGTGAGGAATTGCAAATGCCGATACCGCGAATATAAAATTATTAGGGTTTGAAAGGCTTCAAACATATTGTGCAAAAATCGACCCTTGTACGTAACTGATTATGAGTTCATTCAAGTTGTTTCTCTCAAACCGTCTTGTCACATGCATCTCCTGTCAAAAACCTAGTTAAAAAAATCAGTTTGGCTGCGTTTGACATGAGCTGTCACCTACTTCACATCAATAATATATGCAATACTTAATCTAATCAATCATTTTAAAACTGTGTATACGACAATCAAAATTGGATCTGATATACAACAAATGACAATTCACAAACTGAACCAATTATTCAATCAAGTTTTTCAATTCAATCAAACAGTTGGCATAATAATTTTGCTCACTTGAGGACCACACAAACCTGCTGCCCTCGTGTCGTTAAAAATATTTCTCCCAAGGTTATCTTCCTTAACTGCCTAATCAAGTAAATTTATATACTTTCGTTAC
>JAANSN010006161.1:0-11036 GCA_036850665.1 Dicranocentrus wangi
AGTACTTTGGATGTGTGTCGTTGGTGTCTACATGTCACTAGCTTTCGAATGATATATGACTCGTTAGGGCTTACCTGTTGGCCCAGAGGGTTGGGAAACCAATCACAGCCTTTGGGGTTTCCAGCTCCCTTGGTTTTCCCAAGGCTTCCTTCCGCTGTTGCACAGCAGTGACAAGAGGATCCGACTTGGGTTGATATTTTGGATGGAGGGGGAGAAGTTGTGGGTATTCATTCCTCTAGTTTTCTCGAAAATCTTCCCCTTTGTCCCTTGTCTTTGCAATCCCGCTCCTCTCTCGCTCGCTCTCTCTCTCTCTCTCTCTGTTTGTCTCTTTTGGTGACAAGGAGTTTCGGTCTGGTGAAGATGCTTTGGCTCCTCCAGCTCCTCGCTTCTATTGCCTCCCTCCCTCCCTTTGAAACTGGATGCGTTGCTGTGAGTTTGGGAGGGAGAGCACGTTCGCTCAATGCCGTATTTACCAAAACCTAAATTCTTCACTATTCAAAACTCTGCTCTTGGAATATTATATGGGGCCAGCTTAATGAAAGCGCTTCTAGCGAGATTCCCACCGGAGCATTGTCGTCATCATCATCCTAATTCTTAAGAAATGGACGAGTCTTGGAAATATGCCTCCTTGAGAGAGCGGCTATACGGAGAATGCTGCTCTTTCCCGTAGCACCGAAGTTTATGAAACACCGAGAAAAACCGTACAAGACAAGTTATACAAGCGTAGATCATCATTTACAAGAAATTTGTGGTTTTTGGTGGGCTATTAAAATGAAAACTCTGAAACATATGCATACGAGCAGCCTTTATGCCTTTATGCTATGCAAATCAACCTTCATACAAGCCTTAAAAAAGCCAAGTGCTTTTTGAATTTTATGAATTTCTCGGAAATTTATGGATGAGGAGTGGAAGGGGAAGAAGTGCGCACTTGATCTACACGCCTCAACTGTCTACCATTTTTTACTTGCTGATTTGTTGCATGCACCCAAACTTTTACACTTTTCACATACGACTCACGGACTCACTACGGCTGTCTACTACGACGGTGGTGGTGGAACATGCATGACACGCATGTAATAAATATAAAGATCAGGTTTGGTTCTGTTCTCCGAGTAGTTCTCCCATTACAAATTTCCTCCTTGAATTTCCTTTTCAAAGAAAACTAAAAGTGTAACTGATAACTTATAATGCGCCATAATCTAGTTGAACGACTTGAAGTTTTTATCTCCCGCTCTGCTGCTAGCATGTAACTCTGGCTGGATGGACGGGGTAAAGAACATAAAACGGAGGATAAAGTGCATAAAGATGCATCAATTGGTTTCAAAGTGGGATTTAATGCATGCACCCACTATACCATACCACCATACCACCCCACCCTCCACGCACCAGCCATAGTCAGACGAAAGAGGAAATTGTGTAGGTACTTCTCTAGCTTCTCTTGGGATAGAGCTGATAGAAGGAAGAGGTGAGGTGGAGGATATGAAACACTCTTTATCCCGTGGAATCTGATTTCCACTTACACCCTTTCATTGTACGCAACAGCCTAATATCCGTCTCTAAAAAGTTTAGCAATTTCTCCATAATATAAGTTCCCTATAAATAAAACCCTTCCATATAGAAAATATGAGTAATTTTCCAAGTTCAGTTGCATGCATCTTCTTCTACTTCTACTGGGATGGAGTATGGAGTTGCGAGGAGGGTCACAGCCACACAGGACCCCATCTAAAGTCTGTCGGGGACGCGTGTAGTAAAAATAAATAGTTACAGCTCACTTAGACCAGCAATTCAAACAGCGGATATTTTCTCCCATATTTTCCCACCCAAGCGTGCATTTTGTCTGACAGAAGGAAATCCATGCAGCCAGTGAGCGAGCGAAGGTGGGTGCATTGAGCGTTGACAACTGATATAGCTATTCCAATGTCGACCATCACGACGGACCAGCAGTCTGTCATATGAGCAGTCCATAAGAGCAGACTACTACAGCTTCTTGCTCGCACGGTTCCTTTATTCTCTTTAAGAAAAATGAAGAAAAAAAATCGGAGCCTCATCTAAAATAATGCATGTATTTTTTTACCAAGCCCTTTCTCCTTTCAATGAATGACTAAGGATCGAGGAAGAGAAAAAAGGCTGAATTTTCTTTCCAACTTTGACACACTCCTCCTCGTATTCGTATACATTCCACATTTATTTCCCCGTATTAAATCCATATTCTCGCTCTCTCCTCTTCTAATAATAGCCGAGCCGGGCACAATGGATTTGTCTAAGTGAATAAAAACCTAGAAATCCTCTTTCTCCATGTTCTCCTCCTCTCAATTTATGCCGATTTCCGTTTGTCCAACTTTTTTCCCTCCCTTGTTAGTCCCAAGTTGGTGAGTGAAGAGGAAACTTTGGTTTTTGTTTACTTGGAGTTGGATTGTGTCGTATGGATGGTTTTACTGGTTTGTTAATATTGCCATATAGATGTGTGTTGTCCAACTTTTTCCCCAAGTTAGCTCCGGATGTGACAATACCTTCTATATTTAGTGAATGTGAAAAAGAATGTGCTGGTGATTCCTGGCAGACATGCATGATTCCTTCCTTGCTACATGCGGCGGAGGCTCCATCCAAGTATATTATATTCCTCCGAGTAGCCCTGTGGGAGTAGGAAACTTGCAAGAAAATTGTATCCTTTCCTTATGAACTTTCTTAAAATAGAAACACACTTTAAGAGGATTGTGACTAAAAGACTACTACTACGACGCTCATCCTCTTGGTGTGCCTCCTTCCCAGTCCTTTTCTCTTTCAAGGAGGCATCCACCCACAGTGGAACTACTACTATAAACTGGGAAAATTACTGACTGTATGGAACGCAATATATTAGGATGGCGCTTTGTCGACGAGTATATATAACATGTGGGTAGTGTGGATAGGGACTCATCTTGACGGTTTCGGAAGCCGTGGAGCCATGGAGCCAGCAAAAATTGAGATTTAACTTTGCTATTGAGATTCCGCGGAATTCACACCGTGAAATAAGAAGCAACATTTCTGAAATTCCGAGAGGAGCTGCAGTGGAGGTCGAGTCACGTGTGCACTGTGCATAGCATGTCGCCGTAATAATAATGAGACATAGAAATACACAAAAAGTAGGGATTTTTAGAGTGGGTTGCAGCCTCCTCCGCTGCACCCTTTCCTCAACTGTGCTCACACAGCAGAAGCAGAAACGACTTTTGTCCAACTTGATTACTTTTAATTTCACTCAAACTCTCCTTGGAGAATACATGCTGAGATAAGTGGTTTCGTTGAGGGAATCTCCAGCATAACTTATACAACATTTTTTTTCTTTTAAAAGAGCTTTCTTTTTAATGCAAAACAGTCCAAGAACATGCACCACCACCACCACACCCGCAGCCAAACCAAAAAGTTTAGAACTTATTGCCTCCATACTTTTGCCTTCAGGTTTACGCAATGTCCCCTTCCGGCATTGTCTTCAAGCGACAAAATATTACTTTGCATTTTAACTTTGCTCTGCAATGAAATGCATTGGATGTCTAGGTTGAAGCAATATGTGGAGAAATATGTTGGTTTGCAAGCTGTAAACTCAGGGAAAACAATAAGAAGAGAGAAACTGGAGATTGAGAGTGAACATCATCTTGTAGGAAATAATATATCGATACAGTGTGCAATCCGTGCACCACGTGACTTTGACACATGTCCTCCTCTATAATGCAAATTCATCTCCAATTCACATGATGTATATTAAAAGTAGATTTTCGTGCGTTGATATATAAACAACGAGCAAGAGAGGTATATAGTTTTGAACTTGCCTTCTTCGCAACAGCGTTTTGCGTATGAGACGCAACTAAACATCCTGTTAAGCTTTTTTATGAGTTTTTGTTAAAACTAGATGTTTGTGTGTCGAGCTCAACAAGAACTGCCTTTCTCAAACTACACAATTGTTTACGACTAAACTTTTTAGTTTTTTTTAGTTTTCAAAATAAAACTGCTTTCTTCCCGTTTCAGCTTGACAATGCACAACTCTTCTCTTTCATAAAAACTTTTATGAAAAAGGGATGTAAACAGAGAATACAGCAGAGAGTGCCTTCTGTTTCTGCCTCGGAATGTACTGTTAGTCCTGTACTCTGTAATATATGGTACTTACCCTTCACGACATAATTTTTTTCCTTGTTGGACGGTATGACACTTGGAAGTCTCCATATAATAATATGTAATCCTAGAAGGGAAAGTTTTTTGAAGGGAAAGTGAAAATCCAGGAGTGAAAAGTGAGAAACAAGTAAAAATAAAGTAATGCACACCACTTGCATAGTAAGTAAGCAGAGAATGAGTAAACTTGTTAAAAACTCGTATCCCAAGTTATCCAGGTAATACACCACCACAGTGTCATAATAACGTTAAAACGTATAGTCAAGTGGGACGGAGGGGACTGGTGAATTCTCAAGTTTCACTCGGAGGAGAAGCAACCGTTTTTACAAGGGATAAAAACCTTGCGCCAGGGGGGCTCGAGGGAAAGTGCCCAAGTCAAAGGTGCAAGCCCCTGATTCCTCATCAGCATCATCATATGACTGAAGGAAGAAGTGTGAGCTCAAGGATCAAGAATCCTCTCGAAACAACACGCTTTTTCTCAGGAACACAACACCCACTTGAGTGTACTTTTCCAGGCTGCATGGTTGACAATACATTCATCTCCGTATTATCACTCTGGAGGGCCACCAGACCAGATTTTGTATATGTGTGTGTAGCCCAGAAACCGTTCCTTTCTGATTAGCAGGAAATATGGAGCGATTTCTCGTATTGCATAAGTAAAAGTGTTTTCGGTAAGAGCCCCACTCAATCCTTACTTCCATTTCATTCATTCCATCCCCCCTCCCCCCAGAACAAAGTGAAGGAGGCGCTGAGAGTAGTATTTTGAGTGAAGCCAAGTCGAGACGGAGGCATCATCATCACCAGCGAGCAATGGGATCGTTCTTGTCTTTTCTCTTCCTTCCCATTCTTTCCCCGCTTCACTTTCGTGTTGTGCAACACAAAAAAAAGAAAAGTATTGAGCACGCATATGAGCGTCGTCGTGAAAAAGGAGTGTTTTTACTAAAAGTTTATGTTTATCCAGGAAAAGGTCTGGAGTGGCTCTGTTTAGCAGAAGGAGCAAGAAGAAAAGCGACTTTTACTTATCCTCTTTCCCTGAAATAAAGACAGAGCTGGAATGGTCCTACTCGCTCGCTATAGCTTCGTGACTCCAGTATAAAAAGTGTTTTTTCTATTCGCGTCGCTTCTTCTTCTTCTTCCGAAAATGCATTACAATACACTCGCACATAAAATACAATACGGGAAAGAGGGAGTTGTGTGAGGGAGTGAAAAGTAGTTTTTTCTCCTCTCTTCTTCACTTCTTCGTCTTCTCGGCCAACTTGTGCCAAAAAGTTTCCAATAGAAAGTTGGTGCATGTCTTATTGCTGGATAATGGAGAATGGAGACTCCCTTTTGGTTTCTCATTCATTCACTCACCCGAAAATTCCAAAAGTGAAGTAGGAGCAGTAGTAGAAGTATAGCAGCAGCAGCAGCAGGCCCGTAATGGCAACAACAATAGGGAGGGAGGAGGGCCTGGGAGACTCCGAAATCCGGGAATTTCCAGCTAAATATCACTCGAGAAAGTTTATGAAATGATGGTGATGACGATAGCAGCAATAATATATTATTAAAGGAGACAATTGACGCGATAGAATCAGCCACAAAAATTGTACATTTCATTTTGTAGTTATCGCGAGAGCATTCAGTATGCTCGTCATCATCAAGAACAAGTTGATCATTACACCCATTCCGAGAAGCATCATCGCCCCACAAACAACTCTGTTCCCAGCGAAATGCGCTGCCTGAATGAATATTATTAGGAATGTATCTAACTACTATCACTTCATGCACAAAATGTGTGTACTCCATCCAACTCCATTATTATTACAGGCAGAGAGAGAAGGAAGAGTGACACCGCCAACCAGTACCACCAGCAGCCATTTACAGTGTTCCATTATGCATGCAATGGGCTAAGAGTGGAGTGGAGGGAATGGGGAAAGCAGAGCAAGATGATAGTGATATTGTGGAGCTGCTGCTGCTTCCCGCTCCTCTCACAATAAAAATGATGCAGTGTTCTGGCGAAAGGCTGTTCATGGGTTGAAAATGGGACCCAAAGGGCCCTTTCCGTCCATCACGGCCTTTAAGTTTAGCATTATTACACTATTCTTTTCCTCATTCATTTCGCTTTTCATTTTGCAACCATCATGGTGTCATGCATGCCAGGCCTACTACATACAACTCCCTTTCCCTTCCAACTCGCCACTAACAAACAGCTGAGGAAAAAGGGATAATATTTTCGGGTTGCAGTTGTGTTGTGTGTCCTTGTCATATATTAACCTGCTCGAGAATGTTTTGGCTTGTTTGCAAAACAGGCATCTACCAATCCATCCACATTCTTCTTACCATTGCATCCTGTACAAACGTTCATAAATAAGAGAAGGCCAACTAATAATGCCTGGAATAAAGCTTTTTACTTATTTTTTCGGTTGAGTTCCCAACGCTGAATTTTCCCGTGGAATGCGCACCAGCAAAGAGAGAGAGAGAGAGAGTGAGAGATTGCAGAATGATTTTTTTTCGCAAGAAGCTCAAAAACATGAGAAGTGAGCAATCCCTTTTCACATATCTCAAATCAAAAAACGAAAGGGCAAATGACACTAAAAATGCAAGAATCTCTGTCATTCATTCAAAGCCTGCGCCTCCAGGTTTCATGCTTAAGCGGGGAGAATCTTTCATTTCTAGAATTTAACATTGTAACCTTTTCCCTCTTTTGAGTTCAAAGTGGCTGATAAATAAATCCACTTGAGTCTTTTCATTTTTCCCTCTTCTCCATGTCATCCCAGGCTTTAATTTACTTTCATCCTGAAAAAAAGCGAGAGAAAAAGCTTTTAGATGTTCAAAATGAAAAATTCTTTGTAGCAGGATTGTTCAAGCATTAACACTGCCTAGTTCCTGGGCGCGCAGTCAGTCGCGGAGGTGGAGGATGTGGAGGTTAGTGGCATGGAACTATCATGGAATGATGGTATAAGAAGTATATATGTAGCAAAGCAGCTTGTGACTCACTCAGAGAGCACAAGTATCCCTTGCCCCTCCGCCTCCAAAGTACGTAATGGTACTAAAATAGAAAATGTTCTCATGCCAAGGGCTCATTGAACAAGAAAAAAATGAGGGAAGCGGTTGGGAGAAAAGGAGAATTTTTTAATATATTCATGAACAATGGAACAGGCATTAGGAACAGGAACAGGTTCAGGCATGAGCCATGCAAGAGTAAACAACAGATTTCCAGATAAAAAGGAATCTAATCTGGAAATGGCGTTGTTTGATGAAATTACCTGGCCGGCTTGAAACAAAAGAGTGCGAACTCAACTCAACAGAGGAAAAAGTGGATTTTTATACACTTTGACAATTTTTGGTGGTTTACGCGAAAAAATACAGACCATACAATTTGCTATAAGGCACCGGAATCTACGATATCGTGCAATATTATTGTGGTACTATCATTTATGTATGTATGTATATCGATATCGGTGCAGTGGTAGCGTCGAACTATATCATAATTTCAAAAGCCCTGTGACAAGTCCTAATTCTCTTTTCCCCACATTTCAATCTTTCATTTTTTTCTATATTATTATATTTTTGCAACTGTATGATTCTGTGATGTGAGGAGGGAGCTCATGCAAGTCTGATTTTTAACGTGACTTGTACGCAATAATGGAGAAGTGATGGAGAAAACTTTTCCAATTCCTTCTTCTTCTTCTTCAACTCACGTGGAAAGTTTTGGGCTGGGAAAAGTAACCGACCATAATATTCTCCATACTCCATCTCCATATATTTTTTGCCTAGTTATACACCTTGAACGGATATACCTACACCACCCAAGTGTTTTTTTCACTTTTGGCCAGTCCATGATGCGAAAAGAAGCGGGTTGCATTCTAACTAGAATCAAGCTGCTTTCCCGGAGAGTGGCCGACAACAAAGAACATGGATTCCTTTGACCGTTACTTTCACCAAAAAGAAGAGAAAAGAGGAGAGAAAACTAGAGCTGTACACTAACTTTGTCTTTTTTGTAGCCAACTAAAAATGTAAGCTTGGATCTTGGACACTATATACATCCTTCTGCTCTGTATATCCAAATACGCTTTCGATAGAATATTCAGCTTGATCCTGATATGTATATACAGGAAGACTACTCTTCCTCCTAATATTATTGACAAAAGAATCCCCAAAGTTCATATAACAAATACTTGCTTGCTATCGACAATCTGGCTGGCTGGAAGTAGTCTTGTAACAAAAAATTGTTCTCAAGAACCTTGCCTCAATCTAAAAAAGAAGCGTATTGTGGGCTACTTGCTAAAATATAAAGTTTTCGTTTTCCCTCCCGAATTTCGCTTTTCTCTCTCTCTCTCGCAGCAAGACAGTGCAATTTGTACAAACAAGGCTCGGCCTTTCCCAAGTTGTCACTTTACTTTCCCTACTTTTCAATAAGTTTTCCTCCGACTCATTCAACACTCTCCCATTTTAAATGCTTTCTCGGATTTATGTCAGACGCACAAAGTGCGCCGAAAAACGAAAATTTCCCTCTGCCCGTACCCTTTATTATTGTCCCAATTATATCAACATTTTTTCCTTTGCAGGAAAAAATATTTATTCCCTTCCATATAACCCAATGGTCGCTCGGGTAGTGGAATATGACATAAAAGTGTCACTGGAACTGTGGACACTGGAAGTCTATAAAACGTGTCCAGAAAAGCTGGGAAATGTGGGAGAATGCCTGCCGATTATGAAAATCTATGATAGGGCTAGTCCACTATCTGATAGCAACACTCTGAAACTGGTCCAGTCCTGCCGGCTCTATCACTGACATTCTGGACAAAAAAGTGTGGATTAGAGAAGCGGTTTAGGGACGTTGCTAGTTTTGTGGATTACTGGAATGAGCAGTAAAAGCTTTTCACTTTGCTCTAAACCTGTCCAACGGTCGGAAACTAAATGAAAAGAAGGGAGTTTAGCCAGAGTATCAATTTTTGGTAACTTCACTTTCTCACTGTTACCAAACGGCTAACTACATGTTGACCACAAAAAGGAAAAAAATCAACCGTGGACTTGGGAGACTGGATATACGTATGTGGAGTAGAATGTGCCTTTCCCGAAGGCTGCCCCAACTTTTCAGATAGAAAAGAGCAAAGTTTTTTTTTCCAAGCTTGTCCATCCGCTGTCCTTGTGTTCTCCTCCGCCGGGCGGGATACAATACTCTTTGGGCTAACGGGAATAATGACCGTCAGAAAATGATCTTATATGGGCCATTAAATGAGAGCGATGTAAAAGCTAAACGGAGCTTCGGATTCGGAGGGAAAACTCATTTATGGCATCTCTCAATCCCCTTCTCCTTCCTTTTTCATATAAACGGATGAGCAGTGGACGTACGGTATCTCCCAAATCAAAGATTCATCCAGACTATAGAGTAGACGGTGCCCCAACGTGGAGAAGGTGGGTCAACTGAGGTCATGCTAATCAGGAACAAACAATGTTCCAATCACGTTCCTCCTTCTGGAAGGAAACCAGCTGCAAAGAACCAGGGAGCTTCTATTTATATACTTTTTATTCTATGGAAAAAAACTAATTCGGTTAATTAGAGCCGTGAATTTTGCAAGAGCAACTATCAACTCCGGGTTTAGCTGTCTCTTGATTACCTATCTGTGGTGACGATGCGGTGGCCGGGTGAGGCAGACGTAAAAAACGGAAAGGGCTTTGCATAAAAAAACTTTTCCAGTCGTGCTAATTTCCCGAGCTCGAAAGTGAAGCAATAAGCGGGGATTGCCATTTGATCGTCGTCCTCCTCCTCCTGGCAGATTACGACACTGATAGTCATCCTCAATAATGAGCAAGAGCTTATGCGATGCGGAGATTCTCAGGTGAGAGGAGCTCACAGGACCCTGGCAGGATTTGTCTGCCTGAGAAGTGAGATGTATTCAAGAAATTTTACAGATTTCCCATCCCCCGTCAGCCGCTTCACCGCTAGTCGCCCACCACCTGCCTTTCAGAATAATGCGTGTTGCAGACTATGTCATCCACTTTTATACTCATCCCCGGCTGATGAGGTGATCTTGATGCAAACCACGAGCAAAGAAATTTTTGATGGTTAGTAATAATCATAACCGAACAAAGTCCCCAAGTCTCAATCTCATTTGCCCCGATCTCTCTACACGGAACTCAACTTTTGTGAAAACACCACACCCTCCTCTCTGGACAGAGTGAAGGAGGGAAGAAAGTTGTCGCTTTGAATCCGTTCCTAGTTACGTTCGGTTCAAGTCTCTTGTCAGCTGAAATAGATTTGATGGTGGGCGGGGAGTCAAAATCAGAGCTAAAAATGTGAGGCTAGCTAAAAGATAACAATGGTAACATCATCATATCATCCTTATCTTTCGACCGGATATTCCACTCCCCCACCGCCACCGCCTCTGCAAATCGTTGCACTTTTCTGTTGCTAAGTTGGATGATATTGCATTAGCCCATTCCACCATTCAAACATATTTGGGCTGAGGCTAGTGAGAAATAATAATTAGCTAAATGAATGGAATGCACCGGAGAAGAAAAATTAACGGTGAAGCTGTGTATTTTGTATGATGGGGAAGCTGGTTGTGAGCTGTCCCTCCCGAGACTGAATTAAAATTGCTAAAAGCGGAGCAATAAAATATGAATTTTAATTAAAATCTGTGTACGAAAATCATCGTCGTAAAGCAGACAAGCGGACAAGGGATGCTCGCTGTGGAGGGAGGAGGGGAACGACATGGTGAATGTAAAATGCAAATGTGTATTATTACCCGGTATAATGAGGAGGAGGAGGAAGAAGAAGAAGAGCCTGGCTGGTGTATTGGTGCGGTGGGAACTCGTTACCTCCATCAACCACATCTCTCTTCCTCACTCACTATATAACTCTGGCTGGAGAGAGTAGTCCTTTTTCTCATTTTTTAACAAAAAGAAAAAAA
>JAANSN010006162.1:0-11036 GCA_036850665.1 Dicranocentrus wangi
TTTTTGAAAAAAAAAAGTTTTTGTGAAGGATGAAAAGGACTCGTAGAGTTCCGTTAGGAGTGAATTGTGAATTGAAAATAAGGGGATACAAAATTGGTTAAAAGATGAAAGAGGAAAGAAATGTTTAGGCAAGTTTACTACTTTTTATTAATACTTTTTTGCAGTATCATCATAATCGTGAGGAGATGGGATAAATGAGTTTAGGAATGAGGTTTGGTGATGATGTGATGTGACGATGGAAAGTTTCGGGGAATTTTTGGTTCTTTAGGAGGTGTTTCTTGTTTTTCATATATATTTTTGGACTAAAAAAATGAGGAAAAGACTTTGATGATGATAAAGGGTTGAAGTTGAAATTGTGTGCTTTTAGAATGAGAAGATAAAAAAATATAGAATTATAAAAAGTAATTTAATGTCGTAGTTTTGGTAGTTTTGAAAATTTGATAGCAGTGATAATTGAAGTCACAAAAGTTGCAATCTATTTATTTCACACAAGTTGCTCATAATATTATGTAATAATAGGAGAAAGTAGTATTAAAGGAATTACAACTTGCTTCAAGATTTTGTGCTAGGATATATTAAATTGCTCTTCGATTATTTCATTTGTAAATGAAAATCAAACTTGTAACTTGTAAGCTGTTAAGTTTGTGTGATTTTTATTATTGTTTTATGTTTGTTTCAGATGGAGAAATTTAATTAGTCTCGGACTGTGGAAAATTATCCACTGGAAATGCTCCAGCAAAAATAAATTTTAAACTTTGGCTTTTGGAGGAAGAAGGAAGGAAGCTTCTCACCTTGTCGTTTTTTTTAGCGGATGACGGAAGAGTTGCCGATCACGGATTGAAGGGTCTTAATGATAATGAAATAATTTGATATTGGCACCCTACTTTTAACTTTTAATACGGTTAGGAGAAGCCTCCAACATAATCAATCCATCAACTGCTTTCAACTTTAATTGGCGAAACGAAGAGGACACAATTCAGAAAGATTGTAGTTAATTAGTTTTGGCAAAAGAGGAGGCTGCTGGAAAAAGTGACAGGGTGCACGGAAGTTGGATTTAATATTACTATATTATAACTTTTCAATAATTAGCAATCATGAGTTGTGTGCCGTGAGTGAGTGAGAATTTAATTAAATGAAATATCGTGAGTTCGGTTTGAGTAAGGAGGACGACTCATTCGGTGGTGGTGGTGGAAGAATGAATCCATCCCTTCGTGTTTCACGATTGGGAGAGAAGCCGGACGTGTTTTGATGAAGGATGATGATGATGATGACTTGATGACATTCTAAAAATTGATTGACGTATTAGACATTTATTTAATTAATTAAGTGTGAAAAGGGGAGACGAAGAGTGTGAGTGATTGTGGTGATATATATATATATATTTAAATGTGCGGGACAACAAGGATGAGTGAGATGAATAACTCAGGTGTTAGTGCTTCCTCCTGTGGTATAATACTCTAAGGGAAAAATTAGTCTCAACAAAAATGGGTAAGTTAAAAGAGGACGGAAAACGAATAAAAATGAAAATTAAAAACCAAAGAACAAGTAGAATTAAAATGACTTATTTGTTGATTTCCGTTTCCCAGGTGGAAAATCCAGCAAAAATAGTGCAAAAGCCGCCCAAGCGGTGGACAACCGCTACCCCGGTGACCCCTTCCAGAGGGCAGGGGTGGTTGTGGCGAGTACAAAAAACTGCGATATTATTCGAACTCCTTGTAAGCAACAACAAAACTACAGAAGAAAAAAATATATAAAAATGTCACCATCCATCATCATTTGCGTGTCATTCCTCCAGGATTGATTACTAATACTTTTTTTTGTCTTGTTTGCCTTTTCTCCATAGCACTAAGCACATTCGGCCCCACTGGAAACAGCAATAAGTGCAAAACCCTGCCGCAACAACTCTCCTTTCAAAAGTCACGAGGGGACTCCTTCGACTCTGGCAGCAATGGCTTCATCCGAGGTCACAGTCACGCTCAAGTGTCCACTCCAAATGGTACTAGCAGTAGCAACATGTTCCTCCACCATGCACACGCTCACTCCCACGCCCACCAACAACAACACATGCAGTTTGGAGGGAGTGTCGTCGCCGGGATCTCGGGCAAAACCCTGGTCGCCCTGTATGACTACTCGGCGCGCCACAGTAGAGACGTAGCTTTTAAAAAGGGTGATATCCTCGAAGTCATCAATGATAGGTGAGACAGAGACAGAGACAACTCAAGGACAACAAACTTATGTGCATAGCAGAAAATCAATAAATTCTTTGGATGTTTTTATATCTCTTCAAAAATTCCCTTTTTCCAGCGATCCAGACTGGTGGAACGTGTACGTGATACGAACGGGGGAGACGGGCTATGTCCCCAGGAATTTCGTCGCAGCTGAAAAGTCGATCGAGTCAGAAGAGTAAGTCAAGTCATTCATGTCATCATCATCATGATGAGTATCGTATCGTGTCTGCTCTTTAAATAGCGTTCCTCCATTCCACCTTCATCTCCTCCATCATCCACTTGATGGGAATAGAAAAAAATCTATCTCCTCTTTGATGTGATGATATGATATTCGATATAACTTTGCCATTTTACCAGTCCAGTGGAAATTTTTTTCATTTTGTTGGGAGATGGATCCTCCATCCTCCTCCTGAATATTTTATTAGTCTAAACCATTTCCTTCTCCATCAACCATCCTCCCTCCAGTCCCAGTCCTCCACTCCAAAAAAAAAGTCTGGGTTTTGCAGCAAAAATATAATTTATGATGGGAAGTGAGTGAGTGAAGGATGTGCAAAAAAATATATAACCCTGTGTAGCAAATTTATTTTTGAAACCATCCAGTCATCCATTATTCAGAGGAGTCCTTGGGAAAATGAATGAATGGCAAAGTGAAAAGTGCCATATGAAGTGTGTCTGTTTTTGAGATGATGCTGATGATGGTGCTTTTGATCAAATTTCGCTTTACCTTCAAATCCATCATCATCATAATCATCATCATCGTTTTTCCAGACTGAACTAGTTTGTGTGCCTTGTGCCACTTTTTTTTTTGATAAAAAGTTTTTTCTAAATGGGGAAGATGGAGAGGTGGTGGGCATCTGGTGGCACGGAAGATGAAAGGATGTTTAAAATTTTTATAAAAAAGTTTTCTTTTTTCTATATTTGTTTTCTGTTTCGTTCCGTTCTAGTTGGTTCTTTGGGAAAATATCGAGACGTGAGGCGGAGAAGCTGCTGATGGGCGAGGAGAATCCGAGGGGCACGTTTTTAATTAGGAACTCGGAACAAAATCCGGGGGCGTTCTCGCTGTCCGTGAAGGACTGGGAGCAGGACAAGTCATACCATGTGAAACACTACAAAATTCGACCGCTGGATAGTGGCGGCTATTACATTACGACAAGACTGCTTTTCCAATCGCTACGAGAATTAGTACAATCATATGCACGTAAGAAAGAAAGTCTGGAAAAAACATAAATCTGACATTTCTGACAAAAATTTATTGAAATAATTCGATTGATTGATTTTGCAGGAAATGCACAAGGTCTTTGCCACGTACTGACGAAGCCATGTCCAAAGCCATGCCCCCAAATGTGGGACCTCTCCCCGGAAACCCGTGATCAGTGGGAGATTGACCGCGGGGAGCTCCAGTTCATCCGCAAGCTCGGCTCCGGCAACTTTGGGGAGGTGTGGTACGGCCGCTGGCGGAACGGGATGGAGGTCGCCATCAAAACCCTCAAGTCCGGCACCCTCATGTCCTCCTCCGCCTTCCTCGAGGAGGCTGCAATAATGAAAAAGTTTAGGCACGATAGGCTCGTGGCGCTGTACGCCGTCTGCTCCCGGGAAGAGCCCGTCTACATAGTCACGGAGTACATGAGGAACGGCTCGCTACTCGAGTATCTGAGAAATGGGACGGGGCAGAATCTGGAGGAAATGGATCTCGTTTATATTGCAGCTCAGGTATGCGCCACCACCACAAATACACCACCGTCATGGTTGTCATCTTGTCACTTATTTTTTTATTTTGTTTTACCACACCACCACTTTCGAGAAAGATGAGAGAAATAATGAGGTGGAACGATAATTGGATTGTAACTGTCGCTTTTCATTTCATTGGAGTTTTTTTTTTCTTTCTTTTTTCATTTCTGTCAGATTGCCAGCGGGATGGCGTACCTCGAAGAGAAGCAGCTTGTGCATAGGGATCTCGCCGCCCGGAACGTGCTCGTCGGGGACAACAACATTGCCAAAATTTGTGACTTTGGCTTGGCCCGCGTGATCGTTCAGGATGATGAATACTGTCCAAGACAAGGCTCTCGCTTCCCCGTCAAGTGGACCGCTCCCGAGGCCATCCTCTACGGGAGATTCTCGGTCAAGTCGGACGTGTGGAGTTATGGGATTCTGTTGATGGAGCTGTTCACCTTTGGACAAGTGCCTTATCCAGGTAATTAGAAAGTAACCTGTAACCCATTTTCATCAACCCAGGTGGAAATGAATTAATTGGGGATGATTTTTTTGTGGCATTTACTCAGGAATGAACAATCGGGAGGTGATGGACCAAGTCAGTAAAGGCTACCGCATGCCCCAACCCGCCACCGGCTTCGTTTCTGACCCAGTATACGGGATGATGCTCCGATGTTGGGACACGGATCCGGACCGCCGCCCCACCTTTGAGTTTCTCAAACACTTTTTCGACGACTTTCCCGTCACTTCGGAAATCCCGTATCGGGAAGTTAAAAATAAAATTAGTCATTAGAAAAGTGAATAATAAGTAAATGAGTTATATAACACAACAATTTTACAAAAAGCAAATTTTAATTTTTACCGTTTTTTTGTCTCGTTAATGCGCTAAGCGAACTACTGTAATATTTAAAAATAATAATTTATTGTAAATATATAGGACGATTGTATAAACTACTGGTAAAGTTATATATTATTATTATTCTAGTTGTATCTTACCACATCATCATCATCAAACAACAGCAACAAAACTTATATATATTATACCACTGTACTACCTTCACAACATGTTTTACCAGATACCAATGAAATGAAATTAGTCACAAAAGAGCAAAGCGAATACCAACTAAAACTTTAAAAGAAATCAACAAACAAGCGTGTAATTAGTTTTTAAGATTTAAAAAAAATAATTTAAATCAAAATCTTCAGCAAAAAACAAAAACCACACCATCATCACAAGAAGAGTCAGGAGAAGGATAAAATTGAATAAACAGTAATAATAATAATTAGGAATACGATTATTACGCTATCCCGAAGCCAGTGTAAAAAATTCAGTGTACATTTTGATGTGAAATTTTTTTGTGTGTAATATTATAAATTTAATATAACCCACCACTCCAGTATCATAAACTGTAAATTATTAAGCGTACTACACACTTTCTGTAAATGATATAGAAAGAATATAGAAACAATATTATGAGCTGGAAAAAGGAAACCCTAAAAGAGCTGCTCCACCTCCACCTCACCACCACCACCTCCTCTGTGTATAGTATTTTGTACAGAAAACGTGTTTTTCTCCACCCAGATTTCAATTTCAACGGACAAATGAAAAGCTGAAAGTTAGAAAAAGTGAGTGAATTTTGTGAATTAACAACCAACCTGTTTCTTCTTCTCAGTATTATATAGTCATGCGCCAGCTAACCAATATTAATTAACCACGAGTGCTTCGGAAATATAAAAAATAGTGCTTCCCCCAAAAAGGAAAAGCATAATATATGATTCAACCTCGGAGACGTCAATCCTTTGTTACCATTTTTTTTACATAAGGCGACTTTTCTAATTTTAAGATCCAATATATATATAAATATATATACCTCGTGCGATATCTTCCTTAAAAACATGTAACTCCTTAATTTTCGTTTCGAATTTACAAAAGGAAATTTACACCGAGATGATGCGAAAGAGAGAGAGAGAAAAAAATGCTAACGATGATACAATATTATATTAATAGCTACTAAAAAATGCCAATGCAACTTATCAAGTCATTTTAAAAAAAAACTTTTCTGGTGGACTATAACACGTTTACTTTTAGCTATTTTCTAGACTACAAAAATTAGTTGAGAATTTACTAAAAAGCTAGTTGTAAACTACAAAAATTAGAGAGAAAAGAAAAATGCAATATTATGACATATGTACAGGACGGAGTTTAGAATTTATATAACGGAATTACTTAAATGAAAAAAAAACATTCTTTTGACGAAAATAATAATACTATTTAATTATTCGTTGTTAACCTTAACCGCACAACCGCGAGTAGCTTCATCAGTTATTTGATTGTATATATAGAGATCTCGTATTTTAAAAACTTTAAAAATGATGATTTTTGCTCTCTTTGTTTTCTCGCAATATGTTCGTTCGCACAACAAACAGTTACCTCTAATTTTGCTGGATACTCAAAAGAAGAAGAAGAATATTATATCAAACTCTTGTCTTTTTGTTTGGTCAGTAGACAAAGTTAGCACTAATTCTTTTTCCAAAAAATGTTTGAAAAAAAGTAGTTAGCTTATTGTCTTTCAAAAGTTTTTTTTTTAGTTTCTAAACATAATGAAGTAAATTAAGTACTAAATAAATAAATATATCGTGTTCCAGACAAAAAGAAATCAAAGCAGCTTTCCCGTATCAACAAAAACATATTACCTTCCTTCGAATAATAAAAAATGTGAAATTGGAATAGAAAAAGTAAGATATTTAGTCGATATCATATCCCTATCCCTAATATTTAATTTTTTTCTAAAACATATAGGAGCTCAAGTTAAAAGCATTTATTAATTGTAATTTTTTGCACGGGATTTATTAATTTAAAATTAGAATTATTGTGATTTTTTCATTACCACTAGTGAAGTGGGAACCAATATAAAAATTTCTGCATTGTCTGATTGCGTTTAGCAGTTCAATTTAATTTATATATTAGATATTCATTTCCACTAAACTACATTTTAAGCTCAAACCATCCTACAAAATGATATATTATGATAGTACTTACAAATAATAACACGACTAAAAATTGAGAGCGTGTTAGCGAGTTTCAAAAGAAGAAGAAGAATATTGTTATTATAGTTGATATTGGTTTGCACTCTATTTCTTAGTTTTTTTATTGTGTCCAGTACAGAAAGTCAGTTTGTGTGTTATGCAATATTAAATATGTACGTGACGTGAGCGAAAATATTATTATTTATATCTCGTGTATTTCGCCCTCCTCAATACATTCAGTGTAGATGTAATAAAAGGTGAACATTATATATGCCGTTATATGAGGTAAACCAAATACAAATAATAAACTGTCCTTGGGAAACGCAATTGTTGCTGGAAAAATCTAAAACAAATAATTGAATATAAATTAGTATGTTGCTTGTGACTGTCAATTACATATTATGTTACCTGCACATACTTACATTGGCTTTATCATATTATGCTAAAGACTACATGATTTTGACACCTGTTTGTTTCCGAGCTCGCTGTGTCCGACTGATCTAATCGTAAGCATATTATTAATATTGTGGCATAATAGTGTAAACTGAGCTCGTATTGTGGTGTAAGTGTTACGACTACGGGCTAATTCATTTTGGTGCACCATGATATGGCGATGGACGCGAAAGTGTACATGTCTTTATGGGTATAAGTAGGAGGAAATTATTAGGGCAAATTTGCTCAAATAATAGGGCCAGTGTGGAGTGTCCTACTAAGCAACATTCCAAATGCAAGTGCAATGTTCAGCATGTACACGCATGCAGAAACAAGTTGGTCACGTTGGTCAAGTTGGAAAACACTAAAAAAGGGTTTAGATGAAATTATAATGTTGTCCATTATTTATCAAATGCTCATTAGCTGTCTACGTTGGATGGAGGAAACCACACATCATGTAGTAATAATGCCACAACCACTTGAATTTAACAACTAACGGCAATAATCGACTAAAAGCCGCATGCTATTCCGCATTTAAAATTGAAGTTAAAAACATTAATTAATGAGCACATAAAATCCTAGTTTTTATGCTATTTATTTTCCTCAATTTAATTGCAAATGCAAATTCTAGTTTTAGTACGAGAATGCTATGCTTTCAGCAACGCTAATGCATACTTAAAATCAGTCGTGGAGGAAACGGGGGATTTCCTAACTAGTAGTGACCAAATAAAGGGGGATATTGGTGTATTTGTTTGTATCAGAAGGAAAAGGAAGTCTTCTTCTCGTACTAATCACATGATAGTTGATAGAGAATCATAACACCAGTGGAACGCATCTAAAAATAGCAAAATTCGCAGGCTGATCCTAGACATGTCTAGTGCCGCCTTCATTTTGTCACATTTTATCAATTTCGTAACCAATTGACAATTTTATGAATCTTTGAAAATTATGGCCGAACTGACTGACGTTCATAGTGACTCTCGGAGTTAGGTTTTACTCTCACTTTTCTGTGATTGTGTCAGTCAGGCAATGATGTATGTCAAAGAAATGTTGGTGCAAAAAACAAATGAGATGACCTACTTACATTTTAGTTTCGTGATCCAGCGAAAAAGTGACTGCAACATCCTAATGATTTTCCATTTACGAAAACCACTAATTACATATGTTTCTCATCCTATTTAAAACATCTATTCAGGAGGAAATAGGAATATACCGGAAGGAAGATGGAGAAGTGGGAAAAAAGAGTATCCTGTGAAGCACTTTTCAGAATTCAAGAAGGCAAACGCCGTCAAGCCAACTTTGCTGACTGAGATGAGAGCTAATTAGAACAATGCTTCAATGACACTCAACTAAAATTTACTGGTCAATTGAATATTAATAATAAATTCGACGGTTTAAAACACGAGTATCACGCTTGTGAGAGTTGACGATAAAGTTTTTATTTGCTTCTTTTCTGTAAATTTCTAACTACAGCCAAACGCAGAATACTACATATAGGTACTTGATGGGGATTACATGATATGATAAGAATTTCCAATGACTACTAAATCTACTGCAAACCATGCAATTACTTTATAAAATCAACAAAGTCGATGCTCCGTTCAGTATAACTTTCAATTCAGTTCATCAGCGTCAATAATTTTACAACTGTAAAATGATACAAAATCTATATTAAAATATTTGATTCATCAATAAGTTTTAAATAAACGGTCAAAATGCGGCGTGTCATCAGTTGGAAACGGCAGTGGAGCGGACGGAACTAAAGTGCCTGAAAAGTGAAATCCACAATTCTCCCTCACGGTATGTGATTTTCACCCACTTAATTAAATATATATGCTACAATAAAATATCTCAGTTTCAAATTGAGTTTTTGAATCGTAAAGATCATCATTTTGATGAATATGTGTTTGGCGAGTTTTCCGAGTTGCTTCAGAATATAATTTTCGGGGACAGGACAGCCAAAGTACTTGACAATGCAAATCCATAAAGCAAAAATGATTTGGCCCGTGCTTACTTTAATTATTTGAAAACAAATAGAAATTGTTCCCATATAACTACCAAACTACATGTTTAAAATCATTTTCTACAATTGGCAAACATTTCTTAAATATGCAAACCTACAGGTAGTACAAGAAACAATGCAATTGTTAACTCACAATCATCTTATTCAGTGACAAAAGTAATTCAGTGTACATTTTGATGTGAAATTGGTGTGTGTAAATATATAAATTTAATCCACAACTCCAGTAGTATCATAATAAAACACACTCTACATTTAATTAAACCACACTTTGTGTAAACATATAGAAACAATAAGAGCTGGAAAGGAAACCCCAGCATGCATACCTGCTCCGCCTCACCATCTCTGTGCGTACAATTTGCTATTGTACAAACCCGTTTCTTCTTCCAGTATTATAGTCATGAGCCAGCCAACCAGTAATTAACCACGAGTGCTTGTGTAATAAAAAAGTGCTTCCCCAAAACAAATGACAAGGCATGTGTTTCAACCTCAACTTTGGAGACGTCAATCCTAATGTTACCATTTCTAATACATATACGGCGTCTTGTTCTAATTTTAACATCTAATTATAAATATATATCTCATGCAATATCTTCTTAAAAATATAACCCCTTTTGTTTTCGATATTGGCTATCGGGACACGCGTCATACATGTGAGTTAACTGAAAATAGACATATTATTCGAATCCCACATTATAAAACCATTTATTAGCACAAAAGACATACAAGGCAACCTGAATTGATTTCACTCTCTTTATGAATTGAATGTGAGCTTAATTTAGACTGATAAAACTTCTGAACCCTGACCGGAAAATCGGAAATGATTTCTTAGAAGCATAAATACATGCAAGCCAGCAACTGAGCTCGAATTGTTGTTTAAGTGTTGCGAGCATTGGGGCTTAGTCATTCGTGACGTGACGCACGCACCATAAGTATAATATAAGGATAATGATGTACGCACAAGGGCACAAATATATATCTTCATGAATAAGCAGGAGGATATGATCTTAGGAAAATCTTCATAATAGGGGTCTACTGTGTCCTACTAAAAAACGTTCCAGAAACCAGCAGGGCCAACGTTTCTTATGTACAAAACAGCAATGTGAAATGTAGTAAGAAATACTGGTCCGTGCAATGTGTACTAAACATTATGAATAGGATTATGCACGTGCATTGCGTCATTCATGAATGAAAAAAGTGTGTGGGGGTTGAGGGTGGAAGTTTTCCCCACTCTACACGTACACACTTAGCCTACACTGGTCCCCAACTGCCAACAAGTATACGCATAATAAGGGATACACTTGTTGTTTCATTGTCAGTAGGAGCGGAGCAGAGAAGAGAAGAAACTCTTCTTCTCCTCCTAGTAACTCAAAGTTATACATAAAACAAGCGCAAGGATGCATGCATGTAAAAGAAGCAAAATTCTCAGTCTAGTCTGACTCTACACAGGTCTAAAGTGGAAGTGCCTTTTTTCTAGATGTTATATAATATTGTTTCACAAGCTTTAATAATTATATAATACACTATTATTCAAAACCTAAGCATAATCGGTAAATATTCATTTACTTGGACCTGGTAAGGCCGATTTGACCCATTTCATGCAAACAAGTTTACACTCA
>JAANSN010006163.1:0-11034 GCA_036850665.1 Dicranocentrus wangi
TTCCTGAAACGACAACGGTTTTCGTATGATAGGAGTAGTTTTTGCAGCCCGGTAAGGAGTGCGGAGCAATCCTTTATGAGAATAGTCTGAAAATCTGGCCGTCCGTCCGTCCGTATACGCGATAACTCTCCAACGGTTTGAAATTTTCAAATTCTGTTTTCGGCAATCGATTGCTTATCAACGTAGCTCGGCTAATTGTTAGTTGTTAAGGAGCCATGCGCAAAAAACGCGAACGAAAAAGGTCTTCATATCATGAAAAGGGGTTGCGTTGTCTGTCCGTCTTTTGGTGCAAATGCAAATGTGCTGTAACTCTAAAGGGATTGGACATTTTTTATTTTTCTCATTCACGTCCGTCCGTTCGACAATGCAAATCCTATCGGACTCAATATATTATCATTGTGCCGTGTGGCATATAGCTACCACAGTATTCCACAGTTCTCAGCATTCCAAACAGGTTTAGAGATGAGCACTTACTTTAACGGTACAAAACGCCTGCCACGGTCGGCATGGGGCATTTGCGTTTTCCCAATTTATCGTATTCGCCGACTACCGTCATTAGCTTAATTTTGTCCATTTGGACAAATCTGGTTAGCTTTTAAATATGCAATGGCTGACCACGTATATTTATACATAGTTCCAAGTTGGGCAATCCATTACATTACAAAAGTTTCGCCACTTTTGTTTGAGCTGGCTCAGTTTATTCAATTTATTGCAAGATGCATGTTACATGTTTAAGTTGCAGTCATTCAGCGGCGGATGCAGCTAAGCGTCATCTTCTTCTCTGAATGCTAAATATACTATATGCAAATGAGATTTTCTAGAAAAAAAAACAAAATCTTCTCTGAACAAATTTAGTTCCGCACGTGGTGAGTTGTGTCGTGCACGGCTACGGCATGTGAGAGGAGGCAGGCGTAGTTGAATTTGTGATCGGGTACCACCACCAAAAAATGTTGTATCTTTCATTCATTCATTTATGGACAAGCGCATAACCGTAACTCATGTTCATCATATAATATTACTGATAATTGATAGACTTCGTGTGACTTCCTGGCCAATTGAAATCAACTTGTGTGGTGGATGTCTGTCTTGTTCTGTCATTTTATAATACTCATCCCGAATGGTATAGCAGCAGCCAACGATTGTAGTGGATTGAGGAAACTCTCAAAGTCATCCCAGTTAATCGTGCATGAAGGTCGTGCCGTAGTGCCGTATACTGTAATAATGGTTGCCTGAATCGTCGTCTTAGATAGATATGCCGAGATTTTGGAGGAAATCAGATTTTTTTCCATCACTATTTTCTGATAGTGAGCTTCCAAAAATGTAATGAGACACGCGTTCCTCTGTTGTCTCCTTTAGTCAGAGTCTGTCTGAATGGATTCTGGGAATTCCTTTTGAAACTAGGAGTCCATAATGCAATAATAACAATGTCTTACGCGGAATTTCTTTGTTTCATCCTCATTTGCATTGCTGCTTAACAGAGTGGTGGTACATGTTTGCGTTTCGAAGAAACAGAACCGAGTGAATAATGTTTAAATATTTCATTACGCCGCATTACTTTGCGTGGGATTTTGGACAGACTTGGGGTATTCAAAGGGTTGCTTGCAAAATAATAGTCCATAATTTTAGGTATAAGAAATATTAAAATACGATACCCTGCAAAGGCATAAGAGAATTCCATAAACCGTAAATAATGCTTCATTGTTAGTCAGCATTTAATTTGGATGCTTTTATATATGTTATGAAACAACATAAATAAGTATCTACGAAAAATAGTATGTCGTGAAAGCTATAGGCAAACTTAAGCTAATCCACATAACAACATCAATCGATCAATGAGAACACCGCCCCCTCAGATGCAACTCCATGCACGATTTCATCACGTGCTAGGGCAAGAATTGAGTCAAATGTTACTATGACTTTGAGAGAGTCGAGTACAGTGTTTATATTAGCGGCCAATTATTTTTTCACCTACTCTCTTCTAACATGCGCAAAATCCCAGTAGCCATGTCCATCAGCGCTTCCGTAATAGCTAATGGCCCATGTAAACTTTGACATATGCCTGTAATTTACACAATAATTTACTTTAATAGTGAATTTACACGTGGACTCTTACCTCATTCACATATTATCACGTGCCTAAAACGCTCCGCCGCCGTGGAAACTACTGGCATAAAAATATTTAATTTTTCTACACTGAACATGTTTAACATTTTTGCCTTTTCCCTTTTCGTAGTTGTTACCTGATTTAATCAAATATGCTGTTTGCTCTGCGTGTACTATCCATCCCAACGGCATTCTTCTCACTTGTTGGTGTTTAGAGTAGTAGTGGACCAGACCAACCGTGAAATGAACGAATGCTCAGGTGTTGAACAAGCCAAAATCAGGATACAAAAATTCCAATTTTTATTATTAGATATTTTTGTCTTTTTTCTTTTAATTTTTAAAATGAATGGGGTCTCCATCCACTCACTCTCAATCTCACTCAATATCTCTCTCAAGTTTGCATTGCGCTCTTCGATGCGATGAATTTTTACTAATTTACTCACAAGAGCAATATGAACAAAATTGATATGATGATTGTGTTGTCCGCATCTCCCAGGCTCACTTTGCGATGATGTTTGCACGTTTAGACAGGGTTATATTGTATGCATATATTACGAGATCACAAATAATAATGGAATTAGTGAATCAGAATATATTTCAGCAATCAAGCATCATGCAAATCAGTGAAGCTTATCACAAAAGTCTCTCTCAGCAGCCTAACTCATTCTCGAGGGAGGATTGACTGTGAGTGAGTGAGTGTGTTGAAACTTGAAAAGTCTAATTCCATTATTAGTATTCCCAGTAAATCAGAAAATCATCCTTCATTTCCCGACCCAAAACCATTCTCATTGCAAAAACTTTCTTCTTGCTTGGTGCAATTTGACTTCTCAATCCACTCCACCAACAACATCATCATTGAGACATATATATCCCCTTAATTGAACGCAACCCAAATTTGCTGCAAAATTTCCCCAAATTGATCGCTTGGCAAATTTGAGCCTTTTACTTGTGACTCGTGTAATAATAGCTGAGCAATTCTCCCGAAGAGTTTTGCGAATCCCAATAATACTCAATAATATCTTAATTCAGAGCTTGTTTATTTGCATGCAACATCAGAAATCTGTTATTAGATAGCTGCATATTATCGCACACGTATATGCTAAATTGCTCTTTTTAAAAAGTTGTTTGTACTTTAGCAGTAAACTTTGTGACAACTGCAGCAGCAGTGGTGTGTGTGGTTTCATGTTATCCAATGGTTGACATCTTATCAACACGAACAATAGCGTTTTGTTCTGCTCTCAGTGCTCTAGTGACTGTGACAGTAGTGCAGTGGTTTTCTCACTTTGAGTTGCTCGCTTCTTGGTTATCGTCGTCGTGCTGATGCTACAAAAACGTGGTTGCTGTGTGGCACTTCAGTTTTCAATAATAATAATAATAGTACCACATACCCAGTTCATTTAGGTACTATAACATATCATCATCAACATCATCAAAGAATGTGTAGTCTTTGTTTCTCTCTCTCTCTCTCTCTCTCTCCCTTGAACTGAACTAACCCTATAACTCTAAATATCATCATCATCAACAACAACAGTAACCAATTTAAGCGACAAAAATGTTTCAAAGGAGCGTCAGCCAGGAGCGAGTAAAATCAGCGAGGAGTAAATACAGCAGGAGTGATCGTGGCAGTGGCAATTGCATGATGCCATGGTGTGCATGCCATGCAATGCGTGGCTTTACACATTTGAGGTTTTTTATTTATATTTTGACTTGACTCTCTTTATGATTATCATTCACTCTGCTGCTGCTGTGAGTTGAGTTGAGTGCCGATATGCATGCGTTGCTGCCTCAAACATTGAAACTTGAAAAGGAAAATTGCATGTTTGCAACTTTTTTTTTTCTGATTCGGAGATCATGATCATAAAATATATACCTGAGTATATACCTGTGTCTGTCAAAACATTGCGCATTTTGATTGACAACGCATTGCTTTTGCTATAAAAATACATTGCTGCTGCTATGCTGCTGCTTTTTAATCCTTGTACGATAGCATGATTCATGAGTGCAACCAACAGAAATGCTTAATGTGTCATATTTATAATAACATTGAATCCATAAGAAATGAGCATAATACCTGTATCTCCAAAATTGGATATAACCTTTGCCACCGTTTCAAGAATAGGTGCTTATCCTCATTGACAATTTCTTGATGGAACCTTTCATCTTGATCTTTTAACTATGCATATACTTAGGCAATTATTATTTTAACGTTGCGTTGCTGTACGAAAAATTCAACACTGCCAGAATACTACCTACACACAAATGCAAAACTCCTCAGACTCAGATTCTAATAATAATGAGATGTAATAAGTAAGTAGTGACGACGACGACGACGACGACGACGACTAAAGACAAAACTGATGCAAAATGTGTCAGCTGCGGTTACCACATTGTTCCGCTCTTGTAGGTTTTGTCTCAAGAAATGAGAAAAAGTCGAAGAACAACATGAAGCTCTCATTTGAAAAATCAACAGTAGTAGTGTGGCATTCCCATTCACATCTCTCACAATCATTATCATCATCGTCATGATCATCAGTTGTACATACTACTACTACTACTAGTCCCTGTTGACTCTGACTTTTATTCAAATGTCAGCAATGTGTTTTCCCTGTTGTGTGAGTTGCTGACTTACTGAATGCTGAATTTTCTATGCATATAATTCCACACACACACACACACACACAATCCCACTCCCCCTGAAAATCAGAAACGCTTGTCTCAATCAAGGTTTTCTGCTCCGTGTGTGTGCTCTTCTTTTTTTTTCTTAACAGAAACAATAAGAGACAAACTTTGCCCCTCCGCTTGAAAGAGTGGTGGTCCAACAACGGCAACGAGCAGCGACCAAACTCACCAGCTCACTCATTTTTTTTACATTAAATTACACTCTTTCGTCAAAGACTTTGGCCCAAAGTGAATCAGAAAATGGGTGGACGTGTGGAGAACGACGACGACGACGACTGAACGACGAAGCCAGTGAATTCATATGTTTAAAAGTATCAATTGCAGTTTGCAATCTGACTGACTGACTGACTCATGAATCGCGTTAGTTTTGTCAGTTTTGTTAGTCAGCAGCATGTTTTTCCCCTTCCTATTCAAAAGCTTTCTAGCTTTTTGATTATACAGTTCTCTCTCTCTACTTTTCGGAAATAGAATTCATTCTTGTCATATTATGCTCACCACTGTATGGATATGGAGGACTTGAGAGAGGATACTACTACCTACTATATTATATATTTCAACAATCTGGGTTAGTTAGTGTCAGTGTCTCCTCCTCAAAAGCCAAGCATTAGTTTAGCAAGCAGAGTGCAGCAAGAAAAAACTATGTTGACTGTTCAATGAGTGCAGTGCATTTCCCTCAACAAACGGCGACGACGACGGCGAACGACACGACCACCATCACACTGACATCACTTGCACATGTTTACAATGTACACGTGGAAACCAGTATAAAAATAGTAATCACCACACGTAACATTTATGATATGATTACGTTTTTTTGTGCAGTCAGTGAGTGAGTAGTGTGTGCATAACATTATTCAACTCGTTTGCTTGATAAGGGTATAATACTAACTACCAACCTCGCAGGTACACCACAGAAAATAGCACTATCATCTTGATCATCAACATTCAAACATCATCATTTATCTCTGGCTGGTCTGCGCCTGTGAAAGAATTTACTTTTTGACTTTTAGTGGAAATTCCTCAGTGGTGTTGTTCCTTCCACACGCAAGAGAAAAAAAATGTTTTGGGTGCTCGAGATAGAGAGTATAAATGAAATATTTTCAATGAGAGTTTACTTAGGCTGAGCTCCCTCCTCCCTTCCCTGCCGCAAACTGCAAACCAACCCAGAGAGACTTAAAATCTCAGCAGAAAAGACACCACCTAAATAACTAACATTTTTCTAAAAAAAAGTATACGTGTTTCGCTAAAAATTATGGGATTACAAGGGCAATACATAATATATTTATACTTATATATTTTTATTTATTTTCTTACACTTTTTTTTGGCAAACATTTCCGCGTGCCTGTTTCCACATCCACATAATAAGTATATCACTCTACCGAAACAACAACAAGCAGGATCTGAAAGTGTAAAAAAAAAGTCTCTAGCAAAAAGCCAGTTAGTTAGTGCGTGTATATATATGTATAGCATATTATTTTATGTACGTAAGTAAACGTTAGCAAACTGTTCTACTTGTCGCCATTTGCCATTACCAAAAAAAGATAAGGGAACTCTTTTTATTTTCCTTGCTAAAACAACCTTTTTATGTAAAGAGCAAACAATCATCACTTTTGTTTCGTGCCAACAACAAGCGTAAAAAGCCAACCCTTGTGCATCGTTTCGGCTGCTGCTGGGATGGGATAGGGAAAAATCCCACTTGATTAGGAATTAAAACCCTTTTTTTCATTTATATATATTTAACTTCTGGTTGAGATGGATGTGGAGTATCACTCGATTTGTGCTTCGCAGATCGGCTTGATTGCAGCATCATAGCAGCAGCGGGCTGTTGAGTGCGCCCGAACACTGGATTAACAAATAATTATAAGTCGTGATTTTTTTCTCGTTGATTCCTTAATACAGCTAAATTGGTTGGATTATTATTATGTATTAGTGTGAATTTATTAGCATGGAATAATATTGAAGACTAAAAAAACTATAATACAACTTTGGAGTAGCTATGGCCGATATCTGTTCAAAGCAATAGGGCTCCGAGTGACGACGACGACGACTACTCTACCATTCAAAATTGGTGACTTTGATGGAGCCTCAAGTTTCAGTAATACATAAAAGCTGATTTCGTCTCTCCATTGAGTTGTCAGTTGGGACAAAGCAAAATAGACAAATTTCGTTAAATAAAAAAAAGGCTCTGCTGAAAGGGGTTTTTATAATGTTTATAGTGTAGGAGTGTAACAACGCGATTGAGTGATGATGATGATGATGATGATGAACAATAATTTGTATTTGCACGGTCAGTCATCATTGCAATTGTTATTATCGCTGTGAAAAGTGAAGAAGGACTTGCCTTGTTCATGAAATTCTATACAAGCTAATACTTAATACAAAAAAAGTATATATATAAAAAGTCCTTTTTCGCAAAAAAAAGTGACAAGGATGGAGGTCTGCAGTAGTTGCGTGTGCGTTCTGCATTAATGATGCAGTAGTAGCGTACAAGTAGGAGTAGGAGTGCAAAACTGTCATCGTCGTTTCGTTTTCTAACGGAAAGACATGAAGGTGCCACTACTGGTGACTGCAAGCGGGTGACGGACAAATGGTGGTAGTAATAATCTGGCTGCTGGTGTAATCATTATGACATAATGTGTAATAGCTTTCCTCTCATGTAAATCATGTTTTTCCTCCATTATTTCTTCATCATCATACCAGAGACTCCCCATAAGTCCCTGTCGAGTTATTATTAGTCGGGATAAAAGTGAGGATGAGGGCGGTAGTGGTTCGGTTGTCACAAAAAACTAGCCTAGCAAGCACCACCTAATTACAACATTCTCCTCAATGTGCAGTTTCAATCATCATGAATTCACATTAATTGTAAGCGGAGGAGACTCCGTTAAAGAGTTTGAATATTAGATATTAGAGAGTGTCGTCAAGTCAATCTCTCCATTCAACCATTCCATGTCGAGCTCTGATGTGAGTCAGGCACTATTATATACAACCTGAAATGGAAGTCAGCAAAACTGCAAAAGACTCTGTGAAAATTTTTTGACAAAAGTGCCTCAAGAAATTTAAAAATCATTTTTACTTATTTTTCAATTTTTTGATAGAAAATCCCCTGATTGTCATTGTCATTATTCATCACTCATTTTCCCACTCTCACAGACCTCTTGCACAATTTTCTGTACAGTTTTACCAAGTTTTTTTTTTGCATATATTAGTATAAACTTTTGAGGTAGGAGTGATTACAGTGTGAATTCGCGGCGGGGTACAGCTCTCGTTCTTCTTATACGAGATGGTGTAGTGGTGTGGTGATTGCGGTTTTTTAAGAAGAAAAAAAAATCTCGCGTATTGTTTTACCTAAAAGCGGCAAGAACTTGTGAAGAAAACTCAATTAGCATAAAAGTACATACATTTTCTACTACGAATAAAAAAAAAAGTGTTGACTGCTGACAAAAAAGGGAAGACTTTGTCTCCATCGCCGTGGGTTTTGCTTAACGGGGGGTTTTAAACGCAAATTTAGCTTGTGTAATAGTCCAACGAGGAGTGTCGTCGGTCGGAGAGGAAAATTGAAAACGATTTTTCGCCAGGCGATTAGTGGCTTTGTAACAGTGTAATTAAGACAACAGTGGAGCATGACATCCCATTCCTATTAGACAATAGTAGTAGTAGTAATAATATTTCATTGAATAATGCAACTCTCAAGTGGTCCTGACGCTGGCTGACACTTTATCGTTGTTTGTCGCTGGGGAAATAATATATATATATTTCAGCTGAGCCAAGATGAAAACGCTAGACTTTCGAGATATGTTCGCGATCAGAACAAGGTTTGTTTTTGTTTTCACCGCATAATTACATGTATACCTCTTACACAAAAGTACAAACTTACAGACTGTAGATATAACTTTTGCTATATAGAGTAGATTTGAATTGTAAATATTGTAATGTGTAATTTCTGCCTAAATTGTAAAAAAAATATTGCAGAAATCCCGTAAGAACACAATCTATTTGCCGAATTCATCTCGGTAGACTAGACTACAATTAAGTATTCGATGGAGCATTGCTTTGTAAATTTCTTCATTTTAGATTATGTTACAATACAATAAAAACCGTTGCTGCGGCAGCGGCTGGTTTGGCAGAGACAAAGGGTGAAGCAGTAATTTGTGATTTGTACAAGATTTGTGTGCTAATAAGCATGCCTACTTATTATTAGTGTGCTAATTTGCATGAAATTATAAATTGGCGTGATTACGATTACATGTTTTGCCTGAATTTTTCGGATTTACAAATCGTTTTTCAGGTACTTTTGCAGGATTTTTTTTAGCAAAACCGTTAGTGCAATCGCTGCTCCGGTGCAGTAATAATTATTCGGTAATATTAGGCTGCGGTACATATTTCTGAGAAGTCAAGTTGATAATAACACTTTTTAACTCATAGTGTATTGTAATTACTTGAACATTCACACTTAATTATTCACTAGTTTGGAATCCCGTAAGGGTATATATATAGGCATTTGGAAATCTTGTTATTAAGAACTGCAACTTATTATGCATATGTGGCTACGTAGGTTTGAAGATAAAATGGATTTTCAAAGCATATTTTTACAGCTGCTTGAACATTGAAAACGTAGCAAGTTGTAGCTGTGTGGGACGTAATAAAAGATTTGGCTTGATTTCGTTCAGAATGGCATATAGTTCAGCGAAATAGTTGCTTGCACAGTTTTAAAATGCAAAAGCAGCAGCGTTGGGGGATCATCTTCTTTACCGACCTGACTGAAGCACAGAAATTAGCTTTAATTTCCTTCCAGTTGAGTGCACAGTTGGTGGTCTGAGAAAAACGCAAAGGAAGTATTATGCGCTGCAATGCACTAAACCAAAATGAAAAGTTTTCCCAGAAGGATCCGACGTCTCTCATACTTTTTTGTTGCTTCTGATACCACATCATGCTTTGTTCATCATCATCATATCTTGACATTCCTCCTTTCTGAATTCAATCTAACTATCCCCAATTTCTTCGGTACATGCAACGGTGAAACTGCACTTTTTTGTCTCAATTGGAAAGTAATCGATATTCGTCAAATGATAAAAAAAAGCACGCAGCAATAAATTTTGGTAATAGGTAGATATTGTACTGAACATCATGAAATATTGAGGAGAGGAACGCTTCATGATTTAAAGGATATATATTGGCATTTAGTCGGCATTTTCCCCCCACATTCCTCCCAGTAAAACGCATGCGAAAACGAAATATTAAGGTGTACAGGAAACAAGAACATTAGCAAATTGTAGTTCGGTTCGATTTGCCATCCATCCCATTTCCGATTTTCTTCACTTCTGGAATGAGAACATACGCATTTTCTTCGTATTTTTGCGTTTTGAGGAACGATCGAAACTGTCAGTATTGACAGCAGATATGAGGTACAAAACATGTCTGCGATATGATCTATCTTCAAACAAAAAGATGTGTAATTTACCTATAAATAATGTATCTGTGTGTCCGCTGTTGGAGACTGCGTCTGGTTTGTTCGCGGATGGATGCGAGCATCTTTGATTTCTGATGTGGCTTTTTGAGACGAAAAAATCATTGGGGATTTATGTTGTTGGAGCACGCCGTAGGCACTACAATTTGTTACTTTTGTTATTTAGTTATGTTGAGAGTAGCATTTCATGTTCCTTTGTTGTACAACGCATAATTTATGATAGGAATAGGAAGGCGTATTGTATTGCAATTTCTGGAAAGTTACGTGGATCCCACTACTCGAATACAGCATTTCAGTGAATACCTCCGTATCGACTTTCCCTGCTTAGTATCCCATGAGATTCATTTATTAGTGCATGGTTAGTACCACAAATCGGAATGTGAGGAAGGGAAAAATCATCATCATCATCATCATGTAAAGGAAAACTATAGAGTTTTCCATCAGAGCAGAAGTAATTGTCATTTCCTCTCTCCCTGCCATTCGATGAATAAAAAAGTCTGAATGCGGGCTACGAAAAAGAAAAATTGTGAATTGATGTGGAAGTTACGGAGGTTCTGCAAGGTGCATTCATTATATTCATGCTTTGGAAGGACTCTCGAATGCAGAGAGAAAGATTCTATTGCACCCCGGACGCAAGGACAGTCTATGTCTAATGTATTTGGTCCGGCCTGGGCCTATATAAAATACCCTGACTGGATTCTACTTTTGACAAAATATTTAGATTTTGTACATGCATGTTTTCTGACTGTTTCTGATTTAGAAATCACAATGAATCACATTCACAACT